>RJWK010035500.1:0-22165 GCA_004363435.1 Platanista minor
CTGTTGTGGCCTCTCCCATTGCAGAGCACAGGCTCTGGACGCGCAGGCTCAGAGGCCATGGCTCACGGGCCCAGCTGCTCCGCGGCATGTGGAATCTTCCCGGACCCGGACACAAACCCGTGTCCCCTGCATCGGCAGGCGGACTCTCAACCACTGCGCCACCGGGGAAGCCCTAATGAAGTGATTTTTTATTCTCTACATTAAACGTATGCTGCTTTTTAAAATTGAAATATAGTTGATATACAATATTCTATTAGTTTCAGGAGTACTACATATTGATTTGACATTTGCATATTATGAAATGAACACCTGTAACCATCTGTCCCCACACAAAATTATTACAATATTATTGATCATATTTCTTATGTTGTAAATTATATCATCATGGCTTATTTTATAACTGGAGGTTTGTACCTTTTAATCCCCTTCACCTATTTCACCCCTCCACCATGGTCCTCCCCTCTGGCAACCACCCATTTGTTCTCTGTACCTATGAGTCTCTTTTCATTTTGTTTAGTTAGTTTGTTTTTATAGATTCCACGTGTAAGTGAGATTATATGGTATTTGTCTTTCTCTAACTTATTTCATTTAGCATAATACACTCTAGATCACACGTTGTTACAAATGGCAAGCTTTCTCTTTTGTGTGGCTGAGTAATATTCCAGTGTACATATACCACATCATCTTTATCCATTCATCTATCGATGGAGTCTTTGGCTGCTTCCATGTCTTGGCTATTGTAAATAATGTTGCTATGAACATTGGAGTGTGTATATCTTCTCAATTTAGTGTCTTTGTTTTCTTTGGGTAAATACCCAGAAGTAAAATTGTTCAATCATATGGTAATTGTATTTCTAATTTTTTGAGGAGTTTCTATACTGTTTTTCACAGTGGCTGCTCTGGAATTTACAATCTCACAGTTAGTGCATGAGGGTTCCCTTTTCTCCACATCCTCACCAACACTTGTTATTTGTTGTCTTTTTGAAGGTAGTCATTCTGACAGGTGAGTGGTGGCATCTCACTGTGGTTTTAATTTGCATTTCCCTGATGATTAGTGATGTTGACATCTTTTTCATTTGTCTGTTGTCTGTTTGTATATATTCTTCAGAAAAATGTCTATTCAGGTCCTCTGCTCATATTTTAATCAGATTGCTTGTTTTTGATGTTGAGTTGACTGAGTTTTTGGTTTATGTTGGAAATTAACCTCTTATTGGATATATCATTTGTAAATATCTTCAGTAGGCTGCCTTTTCATTTTGTTGACAGTTTCCTTTGTGCAAAAGCTTTTTAGTTTGATGTAGTTTCACTTGTTTATTTTTGCCTGAGGGCAGTCAGTACAAGCTGTCCCATTTGTTCACACAGTTAGCTGGGTGGCATTTGCCTATCAGAGGAAATGGCTTAGTTACGAAACTGGGGGTAGGGAAAATATCTGGAGGTGTTAACAGATTTTTTTCTGAAACATACAGGAGCTGGGGATAGCCTCTGTTGTTTCTGATTGACTTCTCAGTAAGGTTAGAGGAAATGGTGGTCAAATCATGGTCAGAGGCATCTGGTAGAGGATGACAGATCCAGGAGTCAGTAAAATCTAATGCACATGCAGTGGTTTGGGAGAAACTTACCAGGAGGTTTTCCGTCACAAAGAAGGCTCCAGGGGTGATTCTGAAAAACAAAGATCATTCAAATCCATCTCTGCTCTGTGTCTCTTGGGGTCTAAAGTGCTCCCAATCCCAAGTGCTGCTGTTGTCAGCCCTCCATTGCTTCAAAATTAGTGTGTCCAATTGCAGTACTGATAATTTCACCATTTTTACAGTTATCCCCTAATCACACCCAGACCTTCCATTCAGAAAAAAAAGGTGCAAGACTTGGACATTTTAGTAAAAGTTACAAACACATTATGGCCCCTGCATTGGCCTGTGTGGACTACTGCAGGGGGATTTGGTGGTGGTGTGATCGGCCAAGTGGCAATTATCCTTATGATCTAGGACCAAGTCCATCCAACTACAGAATCCAGGTGGCTGAATCAGAATTAAGTTTGAATCTCCCAGGCTCCATTTTGGCTGAGCTGCCATCTGGAGGGTGTACCAACCAGGCTGGCCTGGGATCGCTATTAGGGGAGAGAAAGACATATCATGCCCAGGAGTGATCAGGAAAAATATCTCAGTTTTTTAAAGTGAGTCTTTATCAACCCCCACCCCTTTTGTCCGGATCATTACCCAGAAAGCAGCCAAGAGGAAGTGACCCCTTTCTGAGGATAGCAGCATTCAGTGACCAGACTGTCTTACTAAAGTGCATGGACCAGGGGAATGTGAAGGAAGTAGAATTAGAAATTTTTTGAGTCAATTTTTGAGGAAGTCATTCCAGTGCTAGATGTCTGTGGATGGAAGGGAGCACGGAAGGGCCATCAAATATCTGAACTCTGTATGTCTTCTTTGGTGTAAAACAATTATTCTCCAATAAAGATATAAAAAAAAATTTAATACCACACACACAAAAAACCTGTACTATCAGCAGCCGAGGTGAGGGCAGAGGGGGAAGAGGGGAGGAGGGGTACAGAGGGGAGGAGCCTTCTAGGCCGGTAAGGCTTTACATTTAATTTTAGTTTCAAACAGGGTGGTGGCTGTTCATGGCTCCATCAAGTGCACATGCAATGCTTTGGGCTGGTTCAACAATTTAAAGTGGGTGAAGACCCTCATGGTTGCTACTGCTTGCTTTGCCTTTGGGAGCCCTTTGGCTCAGCAGCCATGGCCACGTTCTTTTCTGGCTGGTGTCACTGGATTTGCTTCCTTCTGCTGACTTGGGCTTCGCTCATACAGTGGCAATTTTTTTTTTTAAAGAGACTACTTCAACCTGAGGTATTTGCTGCCCCATTTAAAAAAAATATCCCTTTGGCTTCATCTAGTTCCAATGTAAATTTTCCAGGGCTGAGAATTGACAGTAAGAATATATGTAGAATTCTTTGTGTCAGTTTCTCATTCTCCAATAGGTCACCTGTATCAGCATTAGAAACCCAATCCCTGGCAGGAAGAACTCAAATGTTAGTTAATGCCTCATCTATGGATTCCCAAGGGAGTTTCCCCCAAAAGAGCCACAGCTCCATTATAGCAGCCAGGATCAGCTGCAAAACACCCTGAGACACTTTGCTCTTGTCTGAATGGGTCTAAGGTTGGCATGAGAGACTGTAGGAGTGACTGAGCCATAAAACAGTCCGGATGTTGCCATCCAGGGTGAATATTAGTACTAATTATCACAGTGGGGGCAGACCTGAAACTGACCGACAGATTGATGAGAAAGTCTCCTGCACAGAGGAGAGTTAGCAACACCCCAGGCACTGTTTCACACAGTTGACCTTCAACCTACTTCCCAGTACTCAGCCTGCAACACTTCAATTCCTCCTTATAATTGGCAAAACAAAAACAAAAACAACGTCGGAGAACTATTAAATGCCTGATTTATCATAAAATTTGGTCAACATGTTCACTCCTAATTCCCAGGGACTTCCTCAAAATCAGATGGCCTATGAGGTTCTCATCTTCCCTCATTCACATCTCTCTCTACAACCCCTTGTGGTCACCAAGACTGTCAAGAACTGTGAAGAGTCTGAGATTTTACCATCCTTACAATCTAAGCCAGCCTGCCACAATTTCATGGATGCTGGGAGAACACACAAGACTGGATCATAGACAAAGGATTTTGCTACTCACAGCACTAGCAGTAACCAGATCTCAGCACTTGTGCCAGTTTTCCAACCCCCAGCTCCCACGGGCAATTCAAAGAAGGCCAGATGATACCTATACATGTGACAGATTGTGTTACAAGAGGGAAACCCTGAGTTTACGGCACCCAGACCTCTTATAATGGACAAAAGCAAACGTGCACTGTCTCTATCTTCCAAAATTGTTTGCTATACAAACATTCTTAAAAAGATAATCCATAACAACAATAATCGGTCCTTGTGCTTGCAAGATGTACAGAAACATGAAAGATCCATGGAGAATTGCTTCCCAAAAATGAGCTTTAGCAACTACCTCTCTGAGTCACAGCATTCCCCCTAAATCTCTTGTGAGACATAGTCTATTTTCCAACCCTGCTTATCACAGGTTGGTGATGGGATAATAGTAGATGGCATGGAGCCCACAATAGTGATGACTGGGGGAGACATTAATAGATGGAGGCAACACAAGATTTATTAGTTTAAAGGTTTTGGGGTTGCAAATGGCAGAAATCTACTTTGGTTAATGTAAGTAAAAACGATAAGTAAAAAGGATAATTTATTACAAAATTATGTAATAGCTCAGAGAAATGAAGAAAAAAGTTGAACAATTGGGTCTTTGGGAGATCAGAAAGCAGGGCAAATCTAGGGATTTAGATCTAGGAACTAATGGACAGTCTCTCCAGGGTGTCTCTGTTAGGACGACCCAGCTCCAACATTTAAATTCTTGTGTCACACAGCTCAAGATTCAAATTTTCCTGTGAGAGAGTCTGATTAGCCTCTCTTGGATCATCTACCCATGTCTTGGGCAGGTGAGAGTAGGGATCTTAACAGATAATTGAACCAAGACTGCATTCATTGTGAAGGGGGAGTGCCCAAAGAAATATCAAGATATTTCCCTGCTTATAAGATTCATTTTCTCAATCTTCTCCATACTGTGGGGGACACGGTTGCTAGGAATTCTGGGATCACATCTAATATCTCCATTATGAGTGAGGGAAGAGAAAGAATCACAAGGAACAGCTCTGAACAGCCAGTCTGGGTCACTGCTCTGCATGTGGGGATTGGGTGTGGAGTAGGGCATTAGGACTGGTTCCTATACCAGAACCATACAGAGAAATAAGGAGGGAACAGTTCCCTAAAGAATGGGAGTGTCACTACCAAAAGAAGGGAGCAAGAGTGATACTGGGCCGAGGAAAACAGCGGATTTCCATCATGGTCACCAACCCTGCACTATCCTTCCTTCCAGCCTCGAATTTTGTAAGTCCTGATTTGAGCGTATCTGTAGGAGAAAGAAAACTAAAGATGTTGCTGGTGACTTTTCACAGGAGGAGCAGCCCAGGCCAGGGTGGATGGGTTCTCCCTTTGGCCAGCATAGGGCCATAGCAGGAGGCTGTGGGATCTTAGACGTTTCATCACTGGGTACTTAAGGTCTTTCTGGGGCCACTGGAAGATAGAGTCCAAGCCTGAGGAGTCTTCCATTAAGTGCCACAAGCTTCTCAACAGAGAGCTGAAGAAAATCTACGAGGTGGACAGGGTCAGGGAGCCAGGTTTGCCATTTGGCGCCTGGGGCCAAAGGGCCAGAACAGGCAAGGAGCTTACTGGACTTCCTCTCATCCCAGGCCACTCTGCAAAAAAAAGTTCAGTCTAAAATGTCTAGTTCATAGGACCGGCTGGATGTGGGAACTAGGGTGAGGTGTCACAGCAAAACTCCCAACCAGATCCCAGCCAAGGACCCCTAAAGGCCAGGTACCTGCAGGTAGAGTCTGAAGACATTTCTTGAGACACCAAAGCCAAGGGAGGGAGTCATTTATGGAGTCTGTGAGTGGGAAGGAATAGAAAAAAAAAGTAATTTTGAACAAATGATGATAACTTTGTGAACATATAATGAAATTTTTCTTATGTAAGAAGAAGAGCATCAGGTATGTAGTAGTTAAGTGATATAATTATATATCACATTATATAAAACAAAATTTATTATGTCACATATAATATGGTGTAAAACTTTCATTGGCACACTTCTCCTTGGATCTCCACGCAATTACTAGGGAAGTAATGTAGAAAGTCCCAACAGGAGAATGTCTTTGCTGCTACACAGTGTTCTTAGAGCCTGTCAACATAGACCCCCAGCCGCAGAGCTGCCCACGTGGAGCATGGCTCATAGAATAAAATCTGGGAACTAGGGAACTGGAAAATCTGAGATTTGGCAATCATTTGCCGGCCATGATTGCAGGTTCAAGATGTTAAGCTGTCGTAAGAAATGCAAAGGATTTGTCTATGGACCTTGATTCATAACCACAGGTAGTCAGCATTTACATCTCATCCTTGTGTGATTGCGAAAACTCTTTCCTCAGGAGCTTAGCATTTAATCCATGCTGGCATTTAAAACAACTCAACAAACAATCCCCATATTCGTCCACTGGGAAATGGATAAACAAAGTGTGGAACATCCACACAATGAAATACCACTTGGCGATAAAAAGAGACAAACTCGTGCTTCACACAGCAATATGGATGGATTTCAAAAGCATTATGTTAAATGAAAGAAGCAAGACATAAAAGAACTACATACTTTATGATTACATTTACAGGAAATTTTAGAAAAGGCTAACTTATAGTGACAAAAAGTAGATGGTGTGTTTGCCATGAGGGAAGGCGATTTACTCCTAAGGGGCACAAGGAAACTTTTGGGGGTGATGAATATTTTCTATTTTTTGATTAAGATGGTGGTTAAATGACCGTATACCTTTGTCAAAACTCATCAAATTGTATACTTAAAACTGGTGACTTTTTTTTTTACTGTGGTAAAATATATAGCATAAAACTTACCATTTTAACCATTAAATGTACAGTTCAGTGGCATTACTTATCTTTGCAGTGTTGCACAACCAAAAGTTTTTCTTTACTCTGAAAAGACACTGTCCCCATTAAGCAATAAATCCCCATTCCCTCTTCCCCCAGGGTGACTTTTATTGTACATAAATTATACTTCAATAAAGCGGATTTAAAAAATTAACTGCTTCCATCTAGTCCCCCTGCCTACTCCCTCGCTGAGGTAATTTTTGTAGCCTCATATCGTACACGCCCCTGTGATTTCTCTCTGTGCTCGGCCCTGCGTGCCCGGCCATGGAGATCATCTTCCTCTCCAGAGTAAACACAAAGCACACAAGTGCGTGGCTCCCCCAGGTTATCTGAGGACTTTACTCTTTGGTCCTTATCTTGACAGCAAGACATCTCTTCCCTCTCAACACCTCTCCACGAATCTTTTTGCTCAGCCCAGCCTACCAGGGTCTAGCTTTGAGCAACACACACACACACACACACACGCACGCGCGCGCACACACACGCGGGCGCACGCACACACACGCACACACGCACACACACCCCAACAGCTTCTCCCTTCAACAGTGACACAACCTGTTTGCATGTCTCCCCCACCCGCAGGTCCCTGACCCCCTTTCCCTTAGCAATTTTTTCCTCCTTTATAGTCAGCTAAGTCCAACTTGGACTTCACACTTATATCTTAAATAGTATAGAGCTGATTTAAAGGCCACGGGAAGAGGAAGACCGCGTTTTCTCCTAAAAAGACAGGAATCTTTTCTATGTCATGCTTCTATAATGACCTCTGTCTAAGCTCACCCTCCCGAGGAGAGGCAGCTTACTGCCCAAAGTGTCCTATTCTACTGCTGCAGCAAAAACTATTAGACTCTGACTGTTGGTCTTTCTGTCCTTTAAAGGGACAGAGTAGAATGTTGCTCTCCCTATCCACTCGCCTTCCCTCTCTTCTCCCTAAGCCTTCCTCTCTCTTTTTCCCCAAGCTAAGGGCCAGGGTGGGCTTGGTTAAAAAACGAAATCCCATCTTTTCACAAGAGGTGCTATCAAAGCAGCTGTGGGGTGTCCGCCTAAGGGAGTAGCCATTTAGAGCCCATTTCCTATCCGTGAAGCCCAAGGGGACACAATCTGATAACAGGAGACTAAGGAAAGAAATGAACACATTCAATCATGGGAAAATGAAGATGGGTGTGCCTCGTATTCCAGGTTGGACCACCTCAAGGGAGGCTGGGCTTGGCTGCCCACCCAGACTCCTGGGTGGGGTTCGAGTATTGAACCCCACCCGCTACAGCTCTGGGGAGCTTGCAAAGGCAGCAGATCACTCCCGTGGTGTATGCCGCTAGGGCCCTGCTCTCCCTTCGATGTGCTGAACAAGATTTGCCGGTGGAGGTAGGGGAAGAATTCTGGGGCAAGACTGACCCTGTGGACAGGTAGCAGGGTTTCTTTGAGAAGGAGAGGAATACATGGAAAAGAGGTTAGAAGAAGATTAGAAGAAAGAAGCAAAGATAGGGAGTGATGTTAGAGACCAGGCATGCCCATGAGGCACTCTTTATGAATAACTTAACTTCCTAAGTGGACTCTTGGGAAAATCACTTTTAACCCTCAGTTTTAATCTCCTTCCTCCACCACCTTGTATTATAACTCCCTTCACCTTAATGGAAATCCACCCCCGACTTCTCCTGTCTTGCCCACAAAGCACAGTCTGATCATCTGTACTGGCTTGTGTGATGGTATTTTAGAAAATAAAGGGAGTGTATAATAAAGTGTGGCCCGCCCCACACTCACACCTCCACCGGTGCAAGTGGAGGGACCCACTGAGGGGAGGGTCTATGCCTAGGAATTCCAGGCAGGGAGCAGCTGTGAGATTTCCTGAGGTCCCCAGCAGAGCCGGGAGCAGAGGGAAGCACGTGACACTGAAGAACAAACAGCTCCTGATAGACATCTCAGGCGGAGCACAGGATAAAACCTTTCCAAATACTTGCGGAAGAAAGTAACTTTTTAAGGAGGGGAAGATCATATTTGGGCCACAACTGGATCATGGTGTAGACATTTTACTTTGCCCCAATGTGGGGAAGCAAGTTGCAATGGATTTGTCAAGGTCAAGGCCACATTTTCTAGAGTGGAGCTTTGGGTAAGGATATAAAATTTACACAAAAACTGTATTAAGGAAAACTAGGAAGCAACAAGCTGGGATAGATGTTCCACACCAAGTGATAAGCAAAGTGTTATGATCTCAATATAGAGAAAGTACCTCCAATTCAGTGAGAAAAGACAACATAACAGAGAACTGAAAATGATAGCATGCACAAAACAGGATAAAGTGAGGAGTGTTCATTTGCAAGGGACCACTTGTAAAGTTAGGAATAACCAGTGCAGTTATCAGATATCCCTTTTCTGTGTGAAGTCAGAGGGAAATGTTACAGGAATCCAGACTCAGAGAGGGTCCGGTTAGAAGAGCAATGAACTCTGTTTTGAAGACACAACCCATCAGAGGCAACCTCCCAGTAGAGGGCCAAGGGAGTAAACACTTTGACTTTATTCCCTTCCCACCTCCAATCTCCTGCCAGCCTCTCCACTGGCTGAACCCAGCAGGGAGCCAGAGGGCACCAGGGCCATGTTGATGAAACCCATGGAGGTCAAATTTCTAGGGTGAGAGCAGAATGGAGAAGAGGAAGAGTGGCAAACAGAAGATATTCATCACTGAAGGAAAGAATATGAAAATGAAATACACAGAGAAAGAAATATTAAGGGCCTACTGGCCTCATGATGTAGGCTCAATCTCACCAGCCATTACAAGCTCAGATTCTGAAGTCAGACTTCCTGAGACTACCTGGTCTGCTACTTTATTATGAAATCTTGATCAGGTCTTGTTTTCATCATTAGGGTAATAAATGGAATAATAATCGCAACCTATATCATAGAGTTACTGTAGGGATCCAATGGAAAAAGGTATGTGAAGCCCTGGGCCGGGGGTCAGCATGGGGGAAGCAATCAAGACATGATATTTTTTTCCCTTTCAAACTGGGAAATGGTAAAGATCTATAAGACTTGGTAATGGCAAGGTTATGGGGCAAAGGACACTCTCAGAAGCATTTTATTGGGAGTATGAATTGGTGTACAACATTTTGGGGGGATAATTTGACAGTATTGTACTTCAAAATAGGAGTAAACAATTCCATGTCTAATGATTTATCCTACACAGTTACTTTCAGGAATTCATAAGGCTATATATACAAAGATATTCAATGCCATACTGCAAGTGGGAAAAGTTGGAAATAACCTGAGTTTATATAAGGGAACTTTATGTATGCATTTGTGCTGGTTATCTACTGCTGTGTAACAAATTATCTTCTGAAACATCAGAAACTTAGCAGCTTAAAAGCAGCAAAAATTTATCTTCTCACAGTTTGTGCGGGGCAGGAATCGCTGCATGGCTTAGCTGGGTACCCCTGGCTCAAGGCCCCTCATGAGGTTGCAGTTGTACTATTGATCAAGGCTGTGAGCCATCTGAAGGCTCAGAAAGGGAAAGGGGGAGGATAAGACATGGATCAAGGTAAGCCTTTATCACTCCTGCACTGGGCTCCCCATCTGGCTTGGACGGGCATGTGTATCCTCTCTTCCTGTTGGAGTAATAAGACTCACAACAAGGGTTTGGGCTTTAGAATGGAAGGAACCCGAGGAGGCCTTCTGTCCTGGCTTGATCTTAGCCTCTCCAGGCCAGGCTACTTTAGGTAAGAGCTCTTGTCTTTTGAGAGAAAACACCGGTGGTCTAGAGTTGAAGTCCAAGCTAACTGCAAGATTTTGTTTCTCCTTGCTTTGTTCTTGGTGACTATATTTTCTCTTGGTGTCTTAGAAGAAGGGATTGGCATCTGAAAGAGAATTAAGATATCTTGTATTCCAGCAGGTCTGAGCTAAATCCACATCTCAGTGTGTCACCCCCTTCAAATACATTCTACTACACATGCTATGAAGACATCCATCATGGTCCTTCTAAGTCTTCTCATCTTGAGGCTAACCACTCCCCGTTTCTTACCATTTTCCCTCAGATGAGATAGGTTTTATATCCTTTATCATCAGGTCACTCTCTAAAGTAGTTGTATTCCATAATACTTGATGGGAGAATTCATTCGTTTGGGAATAAATATTCTAATTTATCAATGTCCTTCTCAAAACATCATCATGGCATGGTAGTGTTTTAAGGACAGTGTATTAGTTAAGATGCTTTAGATTACACAGAAAAGAAAAAGTGACCTCGAGCTGAGTTAAACAATAATGGAATTCATTAGTTCACAAAACAAAGAGTCCAGAAACTGTAAAGATCTGACAGGATTGGAAGGAGAGGTTTATATTGTCGTAGGAGCTCTGGCTCTGCTTGTCTATCATGGTCTCGGCTCAGCTTCGGACCTGGTCCTCAGGCAGGGATTTCTCCTGTTAACAAAATACCCTCAGCCATGCCACTTCTTATCAAGGCAAGTCATGCCCGCGCAGAGAACGGAGAGCTTCCCGTTCCTTAAGCACAAAGCCGACGGGGCTTTGGCTGGATCAGACCAACTTGGGCCACCTTCCCAACCCTGACCCAACCCCTGTCTGCCCTGTTTGCTTTGTGGAGGTGCCCACTTCTGAGCCAATGACTTGTGGAGGTGCCCACTTCTGAGCCAATGACTGCTGCCAAGAGGAGGGGGCTTCCAAGCCAGTCAAATCCTCCCTCTCCTCAGCACCTAGAGGTAAGAAATCCCATAGCTGGGACATATAGAGCATGCTAGGGAGAGAGGAAAGGGAACTTGACTCTTCTATCAGGTATTCAGCTTTTTTCAGTGTTTTTTCAGTCAGGACTGTGTGCCAGATCTTCTTTTAGGCCCTGGCAATACTGCCGAGGACAAAATGGATAAAGTCCCTGCTGTCAGGGAGGGGAGACAGGAAATAAACAAACACATAAATAAGTAGGTAGGGTAAGAACTCTGGAAAATGACGGGGGACTGCTATTCTCTAGAGGGTAGTTGGGGAGACCTCTCAGGAAAGGTTGACATTGTGGGGTGGGGGCCGTGCACTGAGGTGGCTGAGCCGAAAAGGAGCCCCTGCCGCCCTGTGCACATGCCGGGCCCTCCCGCGGACCAGCTCCTGCTGCTGTCAGCTCTCTGAGGGGCTGCTCCACCTCAACCATTCTTCAGATATCCCTCCTGTCCCACTGTTTGAAATGACACCTTTTCTTATTCTAAATGCTAAAGTATCTCTGGCTTTGGGACTTCCCTGGTGGCACAGTGGTTAAGAGTCCACCTGCCAATGCAGGGGACACGGGTTCGAGCCCTGGTCCGGGAAGATACCACGTGCTGCGGGGGCAACTAAGCCCGTGTGCCACAACTACTGAGCCTGTGCTCTAGAGCCCACGAGCCACAACTATTGAGCCCGTGTGCCACAACTACTGAGCCCATGTGCCACAACTACTGAAGCCCGTGAGCCTAGAGCCCGTGCTCCGCAGCGAGAAG
Source organism: Platanista minor (assembly GCA_004363435.1). Classification (NCBI taxonomy): domain Eukaryota; kingdom Metazoa; phylum Chordata; class Mammalia; order Artiodactyla; family Platanistidae; genus Platanista; species Platanista minor. The sequence goes on from RJWK010035500.1 coordinate 12,025, forward strand.
CCACTGCAATGAGGAGCCTGTGCACCACAACGTAGAGTAGCCCCCACTCGCCGCAACTAGGGAAAGCCCCTGCGCAGCAATGAAGACCCAACACAGTCAAAAATCAATCAATAAGTAAATAAATAACTTACTTTAAAAAGATTGCAGCCTTTTAAAAAAAAAATAAATTAAATAAATAAAATATCTCTGGCCTCATTCCTGTCCCTTTCTGCCCTCCTCCATCCATCTATCTATTCGGGAGCCAAGGACCAGGCAAGAATGCACCTGCTGAAGGCAGCCAACTGGGTGGCGGGTGCTGGGGAGAGGTGGGGACTGTGGCAAAGGTGTCGGCCTGACAGGCAGCCTCGCCCGGGCTTCAGCTGACTACTGCTGAGAGGCCCCAGGGCTCCGGAGGGTAGAGCCACTTTTTTCCCAGCTAGAAATTTGGAATCACGTGTGAAATCTAATTTCTAATCATCAGAGGAGGCCGATTCGATTAGTGTTTTGTTTCTTTCAGTGACCACGTCGTCAGTGGGTGGTATGGCCTCCCGTTTGCTTCCTCTGGAGACACAGTGATTCCGAGTTTCTGGAGGGGGGCCCAGACCCTACCCTGGGAGCCACAAAGCAGCATGTGGACTCTCCTCTCCTCGCAACTGAGGGGTGACCCCAAGGCCCGGCCGCACTCCCAAAGCCCACCCCCAGTGAGGGGACCGTCCGAAGGGGGAGCTCCTGGCCCACCCACCCGATTCACTATAGGCGTGCTTCCTTTCTTTGAGACTTATCCAAATTTCTGGAACATTCTACAGCCTGTTAGCCCCAATAACCTATAGCCCTCCCATCCTGCCTGCCACCCCATCAGGCCCTCTTGCCCTCCCCCCAGCAAGGCTCCCGTGTTCCCTGCACCCGTGCTTTCCAGCCACCAGGTGCCCATTTGAGAAGTGATTTAGAAGAAATAAGGGAGGGAGCACTAAGTAAGCACAGAAAGCCTGAGGTGGGAGAGTGCTTGTCACATCCGAGGAAGCACAAGGAGTGAGGGCCAAACATGTGGGGCCTGGTGGATCATGGCAAAGACTGAGAATGGGAAGTAGGGAGGAAATGAACCATGTCTTCAAGGCCAGGGGCTGATTTTTAAAAAAATATTTATTTATGTAATTTATTTATTTTCCTTATTTTTTTTTTTGCCTGCGTCAGGTCTTAGTTGCGGCACACGGGATCTTTGTTGAGGCATGTGGGATCTTTTCGTTACAGCACGGTCTGCTCGGGTTTCTCTCTAGTTGCGGCGCGTGGGCTTCTCTCTAGTTGTGGCATGTGGGTTTTTTTTTTCTCTCTAGTTGTGGCATGTGGGTTTTTTTTCTCTCTCTCTAGTTGAGGCACATGGGGTCCAGGGCGCCTGGACTCTGTAGTTTGAGGCACGCAGGCTCTCTTTGAGGCGCGCGGGCTTAGTTGCCCCACGGCATGTGGGATCTTGGTTCCCTGACCAAGGATCGAACCTGCGTCCCCTGTATTGGAAGGTGGATTTCTTTACCACTGGACCACCAGGGAAGTCCCAGGGCCTGATTTTTAAGCTATGGTTGCCAGACCATTGGTTGCTATGCCCCTGCCATCTCCACTTGTTCCTCGCTGCAGAGCTCATCTGCCATTAATGTCTGCAAATACTAGATACTTGTTTCCCCTGCCTGCCCTGAAGCTGGGGCGTGAACAAGTGATCCAAAATCTAAACTGTTTCCCTAAGTTGTAGTTTAGGATTAGGTAGATTGGAAAGGGGAGAGACTACAAGCCAAGGGCCAGTCAGGAGGCTTCTGCCCAATTCTAGGACAGATGTAAGCTGTGTCTGAATATCAATAATGGTCATAGGACAAGAGATGAGGGGTGGACGAGACAGAGATGGAAATGACTTGTTCTGGCAATGGGATGTGAACAGAACGGGAGAGAGAAGTGGGGTGAGGAAGCAGTGGGGGGAAAGTGGCAGAGCCGGGAGCAAGAATAGTAGTGTGGCTAGAGAAACTGACTTCAGTGATGTGGTGGCAGTCCTTCTGACATGGAGTGCTTCCACACGTAGGGGAAGGGAAAAGCCTCCCATCTTTGGGGAGGAGTTTCTAGAAAGCGAGAATAGAAACTATTCAGACTCATTCACAGATCCGGTCTCTGTGTATGTTATTCATTCTGCCTGGGGGGCTCTTTGCTTAGCAAACTCCTATTTATCCCTCTATAACCAGATTAATTGCTACCTTCTCCAAGAAGTCTTCTTGGACTACCTTAAGGCAGAATTATTTCTTTTTCTAGGTTTCTGGAGCCCTTCACTGACACCTGCATCCTATCACTTGCTACATACAATGCATTGTCATTTTTCTGTTTCCTCTTTAGTACTAGATGGCAGGTGGGCTCCTTAAGGGGCAGCTTAATAATTTTGTATCCCTGGCATTTAACACTGTGCCTGAAATATAATCATCAAATGAGTGATGAATAGTTGAATAAAATATCGATGATGGAAAAAAAGGCAGAGGCTAAAAGTGGTAGCAGAAAAGGGTGAAATGTTGAAATATTAAAGTTAGGATATTGAGACCTTCATAGAGAATGGTGGAACAGATGAGGTTATCCTTGGAAGCTCTTAGAAGATTTTATATGTGAAAGGAGGAGATCTAAATCTTTGAGCTAATACCAAAACGGAGAATTGGCGCAGTGGTTGAGAATCTGCCTGCCAATGCAGGGGACACGGGTTCGAGCCCTGGTCTATCCCTGGGAGGATCCCACATGCCGCCGAGCAACTAGGCCCGTGAGCCACAACTACTGAGCCTGCGCGTCTGGAGCCTGTGCTCCGCAACGAGAGAGGTCGCGATAGTGAGAGGCCTGCGCACCGCGATGAGGAGTGGCCCCCGCTCGCCGCAACTAGAGAAAGCCCTCGCACAGAAACGAAGACCCAACACAGCAAATAAATAAATTAATTAATTAATTAACTCCTACCCCCAACATCTAAAAAAAAAAAAACAGAGAAGAATTACAATCATTACCTGAGAATAGCTCAAGAAGAAATGTACAGAGAAAAACAGATGACATATTTGATTAAGTTGAAAGGTAGAGCCCAAAGAGAACCAGAAGGTCAGGAAATCATGAGAGTGTCTTCTTCAGAATTTCTGGAAACATAACAGTGACATTTTATGATGCAGTCACACAATGCAATCATGAAAGTCTTACATACTCAAGATTGATATTTCCACAGCATGCAGTGTAAGGGGGTTGGTGCATTCTCAGTCTGCAGATGATATAAACATGATAGATTTGTGGCATTTTTCTGGGGGCCGATCTTGCAGCTGGGCCAGTGGCAATTTTTTCATAGTTTCCATTCTTCTTCCCCTGCCTCAGGACCATTTGGGAAAATTAAAGTTATACCAGCTCTAATGATGCTTTTATTTTCTCCGTTTTGTATCAACGTTTTCGGAGTGTACTGTATCTCAGTGGCTCTCAGGAAGATTTGAGCCCTTCCGCTGCCCTCCTCCCAAAATGGAGACATTTTGACTGTTGCAACTGGCATCTATTGGGTAGAGACCAGGGATGCTGCTAAATATCTTAACGCACAGGAAAGCCCTCAACCACAAAGAATGATTAGGCCCCAAATGTCAATAGTGCTGAAGTTGGGAAGTCCTGTAGAGTCTGTCCTATATTAACAGCACAGATATTATGCCAGTTCCTTGGCTGGCCAGCTTTAAAATTTTGTGGTTCTTAACAAATGCAGAAATTGTGGAGCAAGTTCCTTTACTTCCATTTCTGAGGTTAAAATGACACTTTATCAATATAGCTTATCAGCACTTCAAATTTTATCAATCTAAAGTCCATTTCAAAAGGGGAATTCCTCAGGTACTTTTTGGGCTAACGCTAAGATGTGTTTAGTTTAACAAGTACTTAGGTGACATTGCTAAAGGGCTATAGAAACAGTGAAGATTAAAACAGGATGACAGTAGTCACTGAAACCATGCCCAGAGTCTTAGGAGAGTTAGGGGTAGTAGGAAGTAGGAGTGGGGACCAGCACATGCCTGTGTCTCACGTCCCAGGCCTGGCACTTACCTGTCATTGGCCTTTGGCATTTGCCTCTCTGTGCTTCAGTTTTCTCTTTGGAGATGAGGATTACAGGGGAGACTTACTTCTCAGTGAATATTAACACATAGAAAACGATTAGAAAGCACTCCGTAAGGTTACCGGAACGGTGGGCACTTCTATTTACTGGTCAGAGTGGTGCCAGCGCGTGACAACGGCAAGCAGATAGTTCACATTTTCCTTGGCAGGCCAGCTTTAAAATTTTGTGCTTCTTAACAAATGTCAAAATGTTGGCGTGATTCTCATTATTTCCAGTTTTGAAGTTGAAGCAGGACTTTGTTGGTATATCTTGTGTTGAAGTTCAAATGGACATAAATTGCAAAGTGTGGCTACACTGTGTTTCTTCAGGGAATCACTGACAGTTATGACAGGAGAGCCAGTATCTGCACAATTCCTGAGACAAGAGGCATTATCCCAAAGCTGCTGTTTTCCCAGTTGTGCGATGCGCCACAAGAGGGTGCCAGAGACTTCTTTTGAAAACTTAAGCAGGCCGTTTGGGTTTAGTTTATATTGTAGCCAAAATAGTCACTGGATGGTGCCCAAAGACTTCTTTTGAAACCTACATGGCCAGTTATTCGTTTGGTGTTTAAATCATGGTAAAAATAATATATGGTTATCATATTTAATTGGACCAATACAATACATGAGGTCAAGTGCAAACATCTCAATTCAACATAGACCAAATCTATTTTCTCTATTCTAGATCCTGGTCATAGGAAAAGTCCTGGAGAAAAATTTTCTTTTTCTATTAATCTATTAAAGTTTTAGTGAAAAAAAATTTAAAAATCACACTCCACTGGTGGTGATTTAGCAGCCCCATCGCCTAGAAAGGATGGGGTCCTTAGGATCTGCTATACGAAGCCCCATTTCCCAGCTTTGCTGGATTACTGTGAAGAAAGAGCTGCGTTGGTGACTCCAGTTTCTTTTCCAGTGCAAGTTTATACCTGAGCAAAGAAGCACTCTAGGAGCAGAGTAGCAGGGCTTTTTGGAGTCCTGGGCTTTATTCAAAGTAAACCTCAAAATATGGTTTTAGACAGACATGCAGGGCCTTGGGCTAACAAAAACCTCACATCCCTGTCCCAGTCTCGTGCCCTGGGGCCAATCCTCTGAGCCTGGGCAGGGTCTGAGGAGCTGCACCTGCAGCAGGAAGTCCCACGGGCTGGTTGGGCCCCAGGAAGTGGGGAAGAGGGACACGTTCAAAATAGGACGTGTGCATAACTTTTACGAGTATAACAGCCACAGAGAAAAGGAACTCGAGGTCTTTCAGATGTCCCAATAGGACTATTCGAATAGTGGTAGTTCCTTAGAGATTGTTTTCTCAACTTATTTCACTTTCTCCCTTTCATACTTATGTAAAGAATAGGCTTAAGAACAGTAATGAAGTAAGAGGGAGCCTTGAAACCTGGCACCAAAGAATCTCAATTTTGTCCCATCGGAAAGGTGGAGAGGGTAGATTAGGAGAGGGAGGAGAAGCAGCTAATGACTGATGGCCACTCTCTGCTGGCGCAGGCTTAGCGCCCACCCAGAGCTGACTCACTGAATCCTCGAAAGGACCCACTTGGTGCCTTTGCCTTTATCTGACAGATGGGCAGACTGAGAATTTGAGAAGTTACTTTTTCAAGGCCACACAGCTGGTAAGAGGTGGAACCAGGAAACAAACCAGAAAGTTAAGAAATGCCAAGTAGGCCGGGGCCGGGGGCAGCCGCCGGACCAGCAGCGGCTGTATAAGGACGACCAGCTTCTGGGCGACGGAAAGACGTTGGGCGAGTGTGGCTTCACCAGCCAGACAGCACGGCCTCAGGCCCCAGCCACTGTGGGGCTAGCCTTCAGGGTAGATGAGGCCTTTGAGGCCCTGCGCATCGAGCCCTTCTCCAGCCCACCCGAGCTGCCGGATGTGATGAAGCCACAGGACTCAGGAAGCAGCGCCAATGAACAAGCTGTGCAGCGAGAGGCCCCCCAACTGCCCTACCCACCCAGTAAAAGAGACTTGGGTGTCAAAAAAAAAAAAAAAAAAAAAAGAAATGCCAAGTATGTGAAATTTTAATAGAGGTGGACAACTAACTCTCCATGACCTTTAGTATTGACTCGGTGGTGGTTGTTCTCAGAGGGGCATATGGAAAGTAGGTTCTTTGCTCTCTTTCTTTGACTGAAGGAGCAATGACCACAGAAGATATGGTTGTGACTTAGGCACTGCCCAGGGGAAGGGATTCAGTCCTCTCTAAGGAGGTCCCAGGATGCTGGGAGGTCTCCGGGTCAGAGTAGAATGAGCCACCTCCATGGGCCATGGCCCACCTAGTGAAAACTTCCCAGCTTTCCCCAAGGTGGTAGTTTCCCTCTACTGTTTATCAATATGCTATAAAAAGAAAAGTGCTTGTAAACAACTTGAGTGCATGAACAATCTAATTAGAATAATTAAACTAATAGCTTGTGAAAAAAGTAGTAAAACTAATTATTATAGAGTAGCAGTGTGGGAAGGTGAAAATTGCTGACAGTCTTTAGGTCTAAGCTGCTTCATTTGGCACAGAAAAACACAGACAGTTTACCAGGTCCCTTCTGAGGATATGGTTCCTCCCTCCCAACCTAGATTGAAACTCTATTGCTTCTCATCTCAACGTTTGATTTTCTTCTTGGCAGCAGCCATATGCAAGTGACCTTCCAATGGTTCTAACTCCAAATTGTTCCTTAGGATCAAATGTCTGACATTTTTCTTTTTAACTCAGAGAATCATGAAAGTTTAGAATCTGAGACCCTATGCACTGAAGGAACATATAGACTCCCAGTAAATGATCCATGGATGCGTGACTCCCTTTGCCGACGTTTCCATGTGATGACTAGCCACCCTTTGCTCAAGTACCTTGCAGAGGCAAGGAAATGCAGCTGTGGCTGCTCCGACTGCTGTCAAATACCCTTTTGTTTCTGTTTTAAGCTATCCTCTGTCCCTTTAATGTCCTACTAATCCTTGTTCTATCCCTCAGGGCCATAGAGAATAAAAAAATGCCACTCCCAGGTATTTGAAAGCAGGACCGTGTCAGCTCATGCCTTCCCAGTATCTAGTTCCAGCACCAAACCTGCTAAGTGTTCTACCTCCACGAGATAGAACCTGGTTGAAAGGTCTCACAGTTTACCTAGGAGGGGTATTTACCTGAAACGGCCAAATACAGTCCTACAGAGGTGAGGATCATGGTCTTTGCTGGAAAGAGTAATAGTCGTATCTGAGGGGAAATGGAACATCAAGTCAGAAGGTAGAACAGGGGACAGAAGAAAGATATCAAACAGCAAATTTGTTCGCTCAGAGGGTCAGGAGTAGAGAAGCAGTAAGAAGTACAGGTACAGAAAGGCAATTCAGAACTAAGACCATGGAATAGTAAATTTTTACAGGAGCTCCCCTTTCATTACATAGTGATTCATACATAGCCTATGGTCATGCAGGGCCAGATCCCCTCAGTTTAACACTGGTAGTTCTTCAATTATTCATCATACGACTGCTATTGAAACTGCCTTTATAATCCATGCTAGAATCTTGTTGAACAGCTCATTAAATAACATCATTAGTTGGTAGAATCCACCTGACACTTTTGGGTAATAGTGTGTCGCAGAGGCACTTAAAACGTATACCAGAGCATGGAGCAGTCTTTCTTTGCTCAGGAAAAGTCACTATAGTGGACCCTCTTAGTTATGTAAACATTGCTTGATTAAGCAAGTACATGGAAAGCACTTAGCGTAACCAGTAATATCAGCACACATCACCTCCCCCCTTTAGACTAAGTGAGTCTCAGGGTTCTTGGACATTGGAGGTAAGTGAGGCAGAGGTGGCTTTCAGGAGAGAGATACAGACCATATTGCAGAATCAAGCAATTTCATGAAAATGTAAAAGTGATTACATGCACCCCAATGTTCATTGCAGCACTATTTACAATAGTCAGGTCATGGAAGCAACCTAAATGCCCGTCAACAGAGGAATGGATAGAGAAGATGTGGTACACATATTCAATGGAATATTACTCCGTCATTAAAAGGAACGAAATTGGGTCATTTGTAGAGTCGTGGCTGGACCTAGAGACTGTCATACAGAGTGAAGTAAGTCAGAAAGAGAAAAACAAATATCGTATATTAACGCATGTATGGGAAACCTAAATAAATGGTACAGATGAACCAGGGTGCAAGGCAGAAATAGAGACACAGACATAGAGAACAAACATATGGATGCCAAGGGGGAAAAGCCGGGGGGGTGGGCGTGGGATGAACTGGGAGATTGGGATTGATGTATATACACTAACATGTATAAAATAGATAACTAATTAAGAACCTGCCGTATAAAAAATACAATAGAATAAAATTCCAAAAATAAAAAGTAAGAGAGATAATACTGTGGCAGGAAAGAACAGAGTGGTTGGGGCTAGGAGATTCCCAGGGACCACTGGCTGCCTTGCCCAGGAACCTGGGGGGATAGGGAGGGGCCAAGTTCAGTATCCACATCTGTGTCTGCAGGCAGCATCTCGGCGCTGGGTGCCAGAAGGGAGAGAGAGCCTGGGAGTAGGCAAGAGATGATTGTAAGTATTTCAGCTCCACATTATTTAATAGAAAGTGTGCAGAAGTGTGAGTGTGAAATAAACTCCTTTGAAATGAACTCCCTTTGGGAAAAAAATATACTTTGAGTCAACAGAGCAGGTCATCCTGGTTTCATGTGGAATACCCCACTGACAATGTTCAATTCCCAGTTCATAGCCCTTTCCTTCTTCTAAATTTCTTAATGGTCACTAACTGGGATTTGGTGACATCATTCACAAGTTCATTGGGTAGCTGATGTAATTCATCCAGATCAGGAAATGTGTGCTCCCTTAGAGCAGCAGGTTTCGTTCATTCAGCAAGTCTCACCAGCTTCTTCTTTGCAGAGCCCTGAGGTAGGTGCTGCAGGAACAATGCCGAACTCTCGGACCACCCTCCACTCCCTTCAGGCTGCAGGTCTCCCTTTACAAAGCACATTGTGAGCTTCTGGCTTTGCACCTGCTTACTCACAGCAAGATGCCTGGTTATCCTGGAAAGTCCTCCAGCTGCTGGGGCTACCTTATCCTCTAAGGTAAAAATGAAATGGGAAACCCAGCATCTCTCTCCAAATCTCTAGATATCCCCAGAAGGTTATTCTTCTTCTAGTCACTTCCAGGCTTCAGCTTCCTGCTTCTGGTAAATTCTCCATCCCCACTCAGCCCCTCACCTCCTGTCTGCACTGTTCCTTTTCTACACCATGTTACCCCACCATGGAAACAGCTCCAATTCTTCCACTCCCCAGGCCCCATTCCCAAGGAAAACATCCCACTGTGACAGTTCAGGTCCTCTGAGATTCAGTCACCAAGAAAGAATTAGAAATGCTAGAGATTTCTTGAGGAAAATGCTTCTGAAGGATAAAGAGGAGAGAAAGAGAGAGAGGGCAGGAGTAGGTAGGGGAAACCTCAGGCATGATCCAGGTCTGACACCTGTGAAGAGAGAAAGGGAAGGAAGGAAGACAATTGGTAGGAAGAGCCTTAGGACACAGCACAGCTCTGAGAAAGTCCTGAGCAGGCAGATGGGGAGACTGAGAGCAAAGATCACCATTGGAGGAGTCCTGCAGTGGGCAGGAATAGCCCAGTCATAGTCTCTGCTGTGTTCAGTCACTGGCTGGGGCAGCCCAGGGAGGCGGTGGCCTTAGTGTGAACATTGTTTTGTGTCCCAAAGGTGCAGCAGCTGGAGGCTGATTCTCTGGAAGAGAGACCTTAGAGGCATACTCCACAGCTGCCACACCCATTGACTTAGGGAACCACATAACAGACTTTTATTGAGCTTCTAAAATAAAGGAGAGAACGATAGGACTTACATAAAATCATAGCACAGCACAGCCAATGATGTAAACCAAATATTGGACACCTTTGCGTTTAAAACTCACTCAGTTTTTCTTAACTACTTGCTGGCTCTCTTTTCTGGAGGGCCCTGACAATATCAACCCCTCACTTCCCTTCCCTTAGCTCTTCCTCCTCTTCCTCTCTTTTCCTTTTTGGCTGCCAGTGTTCAATTCTTTTTTTTTTTTTTTTTTTTTTTTTTT
>RJWK010035501.1:0-22165 GCA_004363435.1 Platanista minor
AGGAGTTTGGGAAAAGTGAAGGATGAGAAGGAATTAGTTATATTCACAAAGGGGTGTAGTCAGTTCAGGAAGAATAAATACCACATGTAAGATTATGGAGATGAGAAAAAGAGGATACATTTGGGAAATTCAGCATTTGTGTATGGCTGGAGCATAGGGAACATGAGGTAGGGAAGGTATTTATGGACCAAATCATGAAGGAACTTTCATTTATGCTAAGTTTAAGAGATATTTTTAAATAGAAGTTTTAATATGTTATTAAAAAACATATTTGGGCAATAACTGTAAAACTCCTATACTTTTATTGAATATTGTATCCCCATAAAGAATCCTAAGATAATTCACTTGTATCATGAAGACTCTGCAGTTAGTAACATTAATAACTAGAATAAAGATTTCCATTCTTGTAAGGAGGAAGTTAGGGAGCAGGGTAACAGGGAGATTTGGGGATATTTGTGGACAGAGAAAGTTGGTGCATGTGAAGCAATGCCAAAAATGTGGACTTCAGAATAAGAGGGATCTGAACTTGAATCCAGCTTCATTGATGCTTATAGATATTTTATTATACCCTTCAGTTCAATTTCTTCATTTTTACAATAAGAATAATTTAAAACATTTTGCATATAGCAATGTTTCCTTTCCCCAAACCATCCTCTCACCATGAATTTTCTGTTGCATTATGGGGAAAATGGTTTACCTCTGATTTAAGGACCATTCATGCCATTCCCATCCTCCACTTCCAGTCAGTCCTACTACTGGGCAAAAAGACTTGGCAACAACTCTAGTCGGAAACCAGCAGAAGAGAGAATATAAATATGTAAAGCGTCTTCCTAAAATATGCAAATTGTACCAAACATAAATCCTTTTCCAAGATCCTCCCCCCAATCAGTTTGGGGATGAAAAACATCTTGTGTTTTACAACTACATTTGTTATTGCAAAAATATTCAACTCTCTAAAAAACGAGTGCTGCAAAACCCTTTCTTTAACAGTTCTTTCATGCTGTCCAGGAGGCTTTATCACAGAACTGATAATAAAAGCAAAGCTAGGCTCATTTCCAGTAACTTAATGAGTTTTCCCAGCTGTTATCATGAGCAAAATATCCTTAAATAGGAAGATAGAGTTACTTTGGAAACCTATGCTGATTTTATCTTCTGACTAGCTGTCTGTAGTTTACACTAACACGTTTTCTCAGATGCTGCCTTTATAGTGTGTAAATGATAACCATTGAAAAGGTATATTCACTCATAATGCTATTGGCTTTCCCATGTTTAAACAAGCCATCTTGCATCTAATATTGTGATGGTTTTTGCATAACTACCTACAGGTCATCTCACAAAGCTATATTTGCTATATCATTACCAATTCACAAGGGTAATTTTTCAAATGCTTTTCTCGTGTAATGCTCTTTCTCCTTCCCTTAAAAATGCCCCAACAGAAAAAGAAACAATAAATATTCCAGGCTATAATAAGAACTTAATTTGCTCATTCTAAATGTAAATTTACATAGATTGCTGAGTTGAAATTGGCATTTTAATTATAGATTGCAAAGAGAAAAGACCATATTTCACTGAATATTTCCAAGTTTTTGCATTTAAATGGCATTTCACATAGGGTAGCCCAATCAGTCACTCCTGGAGGCTTGATGATCTTGGATAAATGTGGAAATTTGCACTTCTAAATAATTAGTTTAAGTATCATTAAGCTTCTTAAAACCCATTTCTGCTTATTATAGTTTACATATTAAAATATATTTACTGAGGTTTTGGATTATTTCAAGTGTGAGAGAAAAGGCCAGGCAATAAATTAAAAATATATTAAGCTACAAGCACCTTAACTGATGCAAACTGTAAACTGCCTGCTTCTCTGATTGTGTGTCCTTTCCTTTGTCCCTGTGGACACTCTTCTACTGAACTAGAGCATAGAGCCTCCATTGCTTCTGGACGTATGGCCATGTTCCAGTTCAAAATCTGAAATAAGAAAAAAAAACAAATCTGTGAAGAGGTATTTCCATCAAAACGTCTTCAAGAGTACTGAATATAGTTGAGGCTCTATTCCACTTGGTCAAGGTTTGCTTGCATGTCAGCATCTATGTTTCTATGTGCTGTAGTGCAGAACCAGTGTTGTCCCTCTAAAGTCAATCACTTCTCGCTCACACTGATATCTGGGTAAATGTTTCCATTCCATGGCTTTAAGCAGCCAGGAAAACATCTTTAAAAAGATGTAAAAGCTAACAAATTTGTATATTTGGACTGAAGATATGGGGGATAAATAAACATTATTTATAAGGTAGATAGAAATAAATTAATAAAATTTTGTTCAGGCTTCAATTTGTGAAAAATACACTTGAGAGAAAAATATAATAGTCATAAAATTATTTGTATATATTCATTATGAATGCACTGATTATGAAATTTAAGGTCAATATGAGTAATACTCAAAATGTACCCTCAGACACCTGAGGGTCCCAAGACCTTCAGAGAGTTCACAGTATGGAAATTATTTTTATATCAATACTAGGGCTTTGTTTGGCATATTTGCTTTTTCTCTGATGTTAACAAAGCAATGGTGGGTGATTAGTGCACCTTGGCACAAACCATGACAGCAGTAACAAACTCTACAAATTGTTAGTATTTATGTAACTGCTATCTGCTTGTGATTTTTTAAAAAGAAAAATATAATTCTTGTTTCACAAAGTAAAATCATGTGAGACAAATTTATTTAAGCAGAGCGTATGTACATCATCTTCCTATTTCTGTATCATATCAGAGCAGAGTATCTGATCCCCAAATGAAGTAAAAGAAAAAGAAGAAGAAATGGATTTCTTTTATTAGCATATTTCAAATCTGTGAAAATACAGCCTTTTCTGAAGGTTAAAGAAAGTTAACCTTCTAAATAATAAAATTAATTGAGCTTCTAAATAATAAGCTTATAAATAAAATGAATGGAACTAAGATAATCAGAAGAGTCTAATGACAAAAATATAAACTCCTATAGGAAGGAACTTTCAGAATAATGACATCTATAAAAAGTAAGGATTCATGGTCATGATAAACTGAAAAATGAGGTAAAAATTATAATGAGAATAATAAGGAAACAAAAATGAGAAAAAAATTTAGAGAGGTAAAAAAAAATCAAGATGAGATAAACAGAAGCCAGAATTTTAATCCACATTGTTTTCAAGCATGAAAACAAATTATAGAAATGATGTTGAAGGAAAATAAAATATGTGGAGAATCTGTTTGAGAAGCTAGACCAAAATGAAGAGAAAAATAAAATTAAAAATCAAGATGATTAGATAGATGATGATTATGATGATGATGAAGCTAGATAGATAGATACATGAGAATAATACATGAATAATTCATTATGCAAATGAAACTGGAAAATAGAAAAGAAATAATCTCAAATATAAAACAGAAGATAGTTTCCAAATTGAGAAAGCAGGCATAACCCTAGCTGTGTTTCAGATAACATTAATAATAGATGAAGTCACATACAGAAATATGCAGGTTATATTTTTAATGATATACTTAAGTTTTGCTAAAATGATAGAACTTACTTTAAGCATTCTTACCACAAAATAATAATAATAATAAAGGGGACAGGGGAAATTTCAGGAGGTGATGATAAATATGTTTATGGCCTTGATGGTAGTGATGGCTTCATTAGTGTATACTTATACCTAAGCTCATAGTATTGTATACATTAGATATATTACATGTAATTTTTACATGTTAACCATATCTCAATCAAGTGGTTTTCTTAAAATAGAGAACAGAGGTAAATCCTGGATGTAAAATATAAATTTTAAAAAATCCTTCCAAAAATTTTTGGAAACTGACTAAATTCAATCTTCATTCATGTAAAAATAAGTAAAAGAGGTTTACATGCAAAATAATTGTGATTACAACACTACAATTTGGAAGAAATTTATCTGTAACTCAAAACTTTGTCTTTGAAAATAATCTTAAATGTCCATGGGGTGACCACAAAGGGATTAAGATAAGTGATTATGGCACATCATTGTGAAAACTCAGAGCAGAAGGAACTCAGAAGTAGAAACTTTCAGAGAAGAAGAAAAGAAACAAAAGCAAGCTGCATAACAAAAATCAAAATTTAAAATCAAAGTACACATCCCCAGTGCAGCTCAGGAAGCTACTTCAGATAATTTGTCTTCAAATTCTTTAGGAAAATGATGTGCAATTTTTTTTTTACACCTAACCAAACTATCACAAAGTGATCAGGGCAGAATTCAGATATTTTCAGAAATGAAAGGTCTCAGAAATTTTGTTTCCTTTTCAGGAAGCCAGTGGAAGTGATTTTTCAACCAGAATGAAAAATCATATGTGTGCAGGTCTGAAGAAAATTATGTCCTGGTTGGAACAGGTCAGAATGCACTGGGAGAAATTCTATCAAGTGGAGGAAAATGATAAATAGTTTGGTGTAGTCGAGTATATCTATAGAGGACATCATAGTTGGGGAACTGGGGGAGTGTTTGAGAACTAATGCATGATAAGTTCTTTAAAAAGATAAATGACCAGATTCTCAAAGATGATTACTAATACTAGGACACATATAGTGTAAGAATGAAAACTTCATATTCTAAAATATGCCTTTTCTGTTAGTATTTCATAGTCATGATGGTTTTGGATGAACATCAAATCTATCTCTCCCTCTCTCTCTCGCTCCCTCCCCTCCTCCTTCCTGTCTCAAAGTTAGGGGAAAAGGGAAAATCATTATCTTTTTTTTCCATTTGGGTGGCCAATGAAAAAGTGACAAAAAATTAAAAAATAGTGATAGTTTTACCTCTTCCCTTCCAATTGGGATACATTTATTAATTTTTCTTGTTTAATTGCTGTGGCTAGGACTTCCAATACTATGTTGAAATGGTAAGATTGGGCATCCTTGTCTTGTTCCTGAAAGTTTTCTTTCAGCTTTTCACCATTGAGTATTATGTTGGCTGTGGGTTTGTTGTAATGGCTTTTATTATGTTGAGATATGTTCCCTTTATACCCACTTTGGTAATATTTTATCACGAATGGATGTTGAATTTTATCAAATGCTTTTTCTTCATCTAATGAAATAATCATGTGGTTTTTGTCCTTCCTTTTTTAAATGTGGTGTATTTCACTGATGGATTTGCAAATGTTGAAACATCCTTTCAACATTGGAATGACTTCAACCTGATCATACTGTATGATCATTTTTATGTATTGTATTTGGTCTGCTAAAATTTTGTTGAGGATTTTTGCATCTATGTTTATCAAAGTTATTGGCCTGTAATTTTCTTTTCTGGCTTTAGTATAAGGGAGATAGTGGCTCCATAGAATGCTTTTGAGAGTTTTCCCTCCTCTTCAATCTTTTGGAAGAGTTTGAGAAGGATAGGTATAAATTCTTCTTTGTATATTTGGTAGAATTCCCTAGTAAAGCCATTCAGTCCTGGACTTTTGACTCCAGGGTGTTTTTAAATTACAGATTCGATTTCAATTCTAGTGATCTGTCTTAAAATTATCTTTTTCTTCTTGACTCAATTTTGGCAGTGTATATGTTTCTAGAAACTTGTCCATTTCTTCTAGGTTGTCCAATATGTTGCCATGTAACTGTTCACAGTATTCTCTTATAATTTCTTGTATTTCTGCAGCATTGGTTGGTATTTCTCCTTTTCCATTTCTTATTTTGTTTATTTGGGTCCTTTGCCTTTTCCATATAAGCTTGGCTGGAGGTTTGCTGATTTTGTTTATTTTTTTTTAAAAAAGTCCTTGGTTTTATTGATCTTTTGTATATTTTTAATATCTAGTTTATTTCCTCTGTGATCCTTAGTATTTCCTTCCTTCTGCTGACTTTATGTTTTGTTTGTTCTTTCTCCCATGCTTTTTTAGGTGGTAGGTTAGGTTGTTTATTTGATATTTTTCTTGTTTCTTGAGTAAGGCCTTTATCACTATAAACATCCCTCTTATAACTGCTTTTGCTGCATCCCATAGACTTTGTAAGGTCATTTTTTCATTGTTACTTGTCTCAAGGTATTTTTTAATTTATTTTTTGATTTCATCAATAACCCTTTTTTTTTTTTGGTAGCATTTTTTTTAGTCACCATGTGAACATTTTTTCCCCATTTTTCTTTCTGCAGTCGATTTCTAGTTTCATACAATTGTGGTCAGGAAAGATGCTTTAAATAACGTTTATCCTCTAAAATTCATTGAGGCTTGTTTTATTATCTAGTATGTGGTCTATTATAGAGAATGTTCCATGTGGCCTTGAAAACAATGCATATTCTGTGTTGCTTTTTTTTTTTGGATTTAGTCTCCTGCAGATGTCATTTAAGTTCATCTGGTCTATTGTGTCATTAAGGATCTATGTTGCCTTATTGATTTTCTGTCAGAAGATCTGTCCATTGATGTCAGTGAGGTGTTAAATTCTCATACTATTATTCTATTTCTGTCAATTTCTCCCTTTATGTCACTATTTGCAGATGACTTGATATTCTATATAGAAAACCCTAAAGACTCCACACATACATTTAGAACTAATAAATGAATTCAGCAAGGTAGCAGGTTACAAGATTAATATACAGAAATCTGTTGCATTTATTTACATTAACAATAAAATGTCAGAAAGAGAAAGTTTAAAAAATTCCATTTAAAAGTACAACAAAAAAATAAGATTACTAAGAATAAATTTAAGCAAGGAGTTGAAAGACCTATATGTTATAAATTATAAAACATTGATGAAAGAAATTGAAAATGATTCAAATAAATATAAAGATATCCCATTCTCTTGGATTGGAAGAATCAATATTGTTAAAATGACCATAATACCCAAAGCAATCTACAGAGTTCCTGCTATCCCTATCAAAATACCCATGACATTGTTCACAAAACAAGAATAAATAATACTAAAATTTACATGGACCCAAAAAAGACCCAGAATAGCCAGTTGATCTTGGGGAAAAAGAACAAAGCTGGAGGCATAACCCTTCCAGACTTCAGATAATACTACAAAGCTACAGTAATCAAAGCAGCATGGTATTGGTACAAAACAGACATATGGATCAATGGAACAGAATAGAGAGTCCAGAAATAAACCCCTACATCTATGGTCAATTAATCTATGACAAAGGAGACAAGAATATACAACGGAGAAAAGATAGTGTCTTCAGCAAGTGGTGTTGGAAAAGTTGGTCAGCCACATGCATACCAATGAAGTTAAAACACACCCTCACACCATACACAAAAATAAACTCAAATGGCTTAAATACTTAAATATAAGACATGACATCATAAAACTCCTAGAAGAGAACATAGGCAGACCCTTCTCTGACATATATCATAGCAATACTTTCTTAGATCAGTCTCCCAAGACAAAAGAAATAAAAGCAAAAATAAACATATAGGACCTAACTAAACGTAAAAGTTTTTGCACAGCAAAGGAAGCCATCAGTAAAATGAAAAGAACCTACGGAATGAGAGAAATATTTGCAGACAATACACTCTTTTAGCTTTTGCTTATCTGATATACTCTTTATCTCCCCTTCAAAGCTGAACAATAACCTTGCCTGGTAGTATATTCTTGGTTGTAGGCTTTGACCTTTCATCACTTTAAATATATTGTGCCCCTACCTTCTGACCTGTAGAATTTCAGCTGAAAAATAAGCTGATTTTCATATGGAAGTTCTCTTACATGTAAACTAGTTGCTTTTCTGTTGCTGCTTTTAAAATTCTTTCTATCTCTAAGTTTTGCCGTTTTAATTATAATGGGTCTTGGTGGGGGACCTCTTTGGGTTCATCTTTTTTGGGAGTTTCTATGCTTCCTGAACCTGGGTGTCTGTTTTCTTCTTTAGGTTAGGAAAGTTTTCAGCTAGTGTGTCTTCAAATAAGTCCCCTGCCCCTTTTTCCATTTATTCTCCTTCTGAGATCCTTATAATCTTAGTTAGTATGTGATGTTGTCCCAGAAGTCTCTTATACTATCCTCGTTTACAATTTTTTTTCTTTTTTATGTTCAGCTTCATTGATTTCACTACTCTTTCTTCCATTTGCTGAGCTGTTCAACTGTATCATCTACTCTACTGTTAATTCCTTCTAGGGTATAGTCTACATCAGTTATCATATTCTTCAGCTCTTTGTTCTTCCTTTATATTTCTAACTCTTGGTACAAACTTGTCACTATTTTTTTCATTCTTCTGAGTTCATTGAGCATATTCTTGACTGTTTTGAACTCTTTTTTGGGTATAGTGCTTATTTCCACTTAATTTACTTTTCTTTCTGAGATTTTTTTCTTGTGCCTTCATTTGAAACATGAAACGAATCCTCATTTTGTATTCTCATTCTGTACCCTCATTTTGTCAATTCTCTGTGTTTATTTCTATTTATTAGGTAGGTCAGTCATGTTTCCTGATTTTTGAGATGTGGCCTTATGTAGGAGACATCCCTTGAGGTCCAGCACCACATTCCCATCTAGTCACCTGGATCTATATTTTCTAGGGGTGCCTCCCAATTTTTCCTGAGCTATCTGTTTTGTGGCTGGCTTCTCCTCTAAGGTAATATCTCAGAACCAGTGTTCTGGAGCTGAGAGGATGGACAATGGCAAGCTTCTCTCAGAGTGACACCCTGTACTAGGAGCTGAGCATTTGGTGGTGGGGGGTGCAAGCAGCCTGAGTTTCCCTTGACTTGCCTCTCCTGGAATAGAACTACTTCCTCATAATCCAAGGGAAAGGCTATCAGAACATCAGTATTTTCAGAGCTATGCACCCAAGGTAAAGCCTACATCCCATGAGTGGGGGTGTGTGTGGAAGAAACTCATATCTCTCAACTGTACTGCTCAGGCTGTAGCCTCAGTAACAGGCAGCTAGGACAGGATGAGAAGCCCTGAAGTCCTGTTCTTCCTGGGAAGACAGCCTTCCAAATGGAATGTGAAAGAGGGAGCCTCTGACCTTGGCTACAGATTTCTAGAGTGGAATGTCCAGTTCATGAGCTGGGAGGACCCAGGGAGAGAGTGGTCTTGGTTCAAATGTCACAGATACTCACCTTTCTTGCCAAATTTTCATTAATAGATGTTTATTTGCTGCTTGCTTTTAGGAAAATTTCAAGACGTTTTCAATGATTAGTGTATTTTAAAAAAATAGTTCTTATTATTTTCATTAAGGAGGGAATCAGCAGAGCTTCTCACACTATAATGTCAGAAGTCAATATTATAACCTGCATAAGTTCATTTTACTAGTACATACCTGAAAATGAAGAGACTTAGACATCAAGGAGTTGCTTAAGAGTGGGAATTCAGGCATTCTCACCAGTGAATGGAGTGGACACTGAGAGAGTCCAGGTCCCCCTGCAGTCCCAGAGCTACACAACATGTGACCACAGCTGTTCCTGGCAGGGTCAGCTCTACCTTTCTTTTTCTCCCATTAACAAAATTAAATTGTTAGATTTTGCATTGAAATTCCTAAACAGACTGATATACCACATATTAAATGGAAAAGCATGTTCATTTAGAGGAAGAGATATGAATGCATGACATGCCAGACACAAGACATAAAGCTTCCAAATCTAAGTTTTATAGAGCTAGTTTAAAGTAGCTAATGATTTTTCTCACAAAATGCATTTTAGTCTATCATAAGCTACTTTGTCTCTCCATTTGTTAATTTTCACTTGCTACATCCTCTCTGCTCTCCCACTTTATCATTGTCTCATGATACCAAATTGTATATATCATGAAGAAGAAGAAAAGTGCTCTAATGATTCCCAGTGGATATTATTATGAGCTATGATTTCTTAATACATTCTTAACATATTCTTTTCTGCTGAAGGACTTGTCAAGTTAAAAATAACTGAACCTTACATTATGTTCTTATCATCTATTCACATAAACTCAGTGAATAGTTCTATCATTTTACTTTCAAAATAATGAAAAAATGAATCTGACACCAACAATGTGGAGAAAATATTGAGCTTCTAAATGATACTATTTATGTTCTAAAAAGTAGTCGTGTATTTGAAACCTAATATTAAACTACTTGAGGAAAAATTTCAGGCAATGAGAAAATAAATATAGAAACTACATAAAATTAACTGGAGGTAAATATTTAATATTTTTGATTATCACTGCAAAAAAACACACCTCTATTTGATATATAAAACCTGAAAAAATAAATTATTAAACTTTTACATCTGGAACCAAATTATAACACTTTTAACTTATTATCGGATAATAATTGTATGCATTTATATGAATGCTTATTTGAGAAGTCTTAACCGCTAAGGTGTAACAATTCAAATTATACATTCAACCATGAAAACTGATTCAAAATACCTAAAGCCACCCTCAGAATGGGAGAAAAATGTTTGAAAGTCACTTATCTGATGAGGGATTAATATGCAGAATATATAAAAAAACTCGTAAAACTCAACAACAACAAAAAATCCAAAAATGGGCAAAGGACTTTAAAGAACATTTCTCCAAATAGTATATACAAATGTCCAGAAATCACATGCAAAGATACTCAAACCACTAATCATTAGGGAAATGCAGATCAAAACCACAATGAGATAACACTTCACATCATTAAGATGGGTATTATTTTAAAAAATATGTAAGGACTACAGGACAAAAATAGGGAAGGAAGGAAGGAAGGAAAAAAATAACAAATGTTTGCAAAGATGTGGAGAAGTTGGAACCCTGTGCATGGTGGACTGGATGTAAAATAGTGCAGCCACTATCAAAAACAATATGGTGGTTCCTCAACAAAATAAAAGAAAAAAAACAAAAAAAACACAGAATTACCCTATGATTCAGCAATTCAACTTCTGGGTATATAACCAAAATAACTGAAATCAGGGTCTCAAAGAGATATTGTACACCCATGTTTATAGCAACATTGTTCACAATAGATAAAAAGTGGAAGCAACCCAAGTGACTATTAATAGATAAATAAAATGTGATATATACATCCAATAGAATATTATTCAGCTTCTCAAAGGAAAGAAATTTAGACACATGCTACGACATGGTTGAACCTTGAAAACATTATGCCAAATGAAATAAGCCAATCAAAAAAGACATATAGTGTATGATTCCACTCATATGAAATAGTTAGAGACAGGTTGATTGCAGGGGCCTGGGGGAAGAGGCAATGGGGAGTTATTGATTAATGGGTATAGAGCTTCTCTTTTGAAAGATGGAAAAAGTTCTGTGGATGGATGGTAGTGATGGTTGCAATTTAATGTACTTAACAATGCAATATACTTAATTCTACTGAAATGTACACTAAAATTTGGCTAAAATGGTATATCTTCATTACATATATTTTACCACAATTAATTTTTAAAACATTAAAGCAGAAAATAATTTGAAATAAAATACACAAATTCACAGTCATATTGGAGATTTTAGCACATATATCTTAATCAGTGCCAAAAGATGCAGACAAAATATTAAGATCTGAACAACCCATTTAAAAATATTATATCTGATTGAGAGAATATACATTGTACCCAATAATGATAGAATATACATTATTCTATAGTGCATACAAATACAAATATTTTACATATATTGTCATTGTCTCATCACATAAAAAATTGAAATAATATACCACATTTTCTCTAGCACAGTTGTGTTCCGATAAAAATCAGTAACATAAATATACCTTAGAAAATCTTCAACTGTTTGATTTGTAAGTTAAGTAATACTTTTCAAAATAACCTGTGGATCACAAAGGAAATCATAAAGGAAGTTAGAAAATATTTTTAAATAAATCATAGTGAAACAATATCATATCAGTTCCATGGACCATAAGTTAAACATTTTCTTAGAATAAATTTTATTTGTTCAAAAATATATGTCCTAAGTATCTAATTAAAGAAATTAGAATAAGAACATAAAATTGACTCAAAGAATGAGTGATGAAGGAAAGTATGGGTAGACAAGTATAAATTTTTAATAAAACAAATATACAAAGTAACCAAAATTTATCCTTTGATAAGATTGTTAAAGTGACTATAGATCTTTAGTAAAACTAATCACAAAGAAAGTACAAATTACCAAATCTGGGAGCAAACTACAAATATCATTAAAGATCCTACAGACATTAAACATATATAAAAAAATAGGAAGACACTATGGAAAAATCCATTATATTTGAAAAAACATATAAATGTAAAAATTCCAATAAAACATGCAATTACTGAAACATCAAGAGAAATCATGACATCTGTGAAGAGTCTTCTCAATTTTGGTAATCTCTGCTTTTACTTAGTAAAAGGGATTGGATCAACCTTGTGCCAAGATTAAAAATTAACAAATTAGACTCATGTGACACTTGTCATACCACACCGAATTCCAAAAAGTTAAAAATTCTGATTTCTGTCATATATAATTAACTTCCTGAAAAGAAAAAATAACCCAAAAGAAAATATGAATAAAGAGTAAGAACAGGGATTTGCCTGAGCGTTCAGTGGTTAAGAATCTGCACTGCCAACGCAGTGGGCATGGGTTTCATCCCTGGTCGGGGAACTAGGATCAGGCATGCCCTGGGGTGCGGCCAAAAGATTAAAAAAGAAAGGATAAGAACATACATTCACAGAATAGTAACTATGAAAGTCTCTTAAACATCACTGAGCTTTGTTTATTACAGTTGTAACACACGTTAAATGTAGCTGACATACACTTTTTTCACCTACAATATTAACTAATGTTGTAAAGTCTGATAACACCCTTTGTTGGTTATTATATAAGCAGTCAGTTTTACATCTATCATTTGAGAGTGCAATCTGGAATACAGCCTATGAAGAATAATTTGATAATAACATAAAATAACTCATTTATAAAACTAATAATAATTTGCAAATTTTATATGAAAAATAAATATACCAATAGGCACAAAGAAAGAAAATTAGGGACTGCTTCTGGGGACCAAAATTCCAAATACACATGTTCTTAGGCCCCCATTAATTTTATCTCAAAGTATCCTACAAATAAAAATCAAGGTTGCATGTATAAAACTTATTTTTATTCCTTATTTATAATTGCCTACATCATTTACTTTTATGGAAATGCCATAAATAATCATCAAATAGCCTGGTTAAATTATGGTACATCCAAATACAATATTATGCAGCACTGTAAAGAATAAAGAACTTTAAGTATTCAGGTAAAATGGTTTCAACAACATTTATATAATGAATAAGCCTGATATAGACAGTGTATAGGTGGGTTATAGGTACATGTAAGTATGAAAACTATGTGTCTGCACAAACACACAACAATCTGAACACATTGATCCTCTGGAAACTGGAAGACATCTTCCAGTGTTATTCAGGATAGGCTAGTTTATTCTCTAATAACAAGGATCACCAAAAATCTCAGTGCAGTGTTACACAAAACATTCTTTCCTACTCATTCAAGTCCACCATGAGTCTGAATGACTGACTCTTCAGGGCAGTTTTTCTCCATTGAGACCAATTTAGTCTTGAGGCTTTTCTGTTTCACGAGGAGGCCTTCTCCATGATCATGTAAGCAAAAGAAAGGCTGAAAAATTTGACAAGTTTTTCATTCTTCCATCTGGTTTATGATTCACACCAACAGCTTTCACATTCCAATAGTCAGAAATAGGCTCACATCCCCAGTTAAATGCCAAGAAGTGTGGATCACCTGACTTCTTGTACACCTAGGATGGAAAGAAGAAGCAGATCTTGGTGAACACATTACTTCTTTTATTCTTTTTTTTTTAACTTCTTTTTTTTATTAGAGTATAATTGCTTTACAGTGTTGTGTTAGTTTCTTCTGTACAATGAAGTGAATCAGCTATATATATACATATATCTCCTCCCTCTTGGGCCTCCCTCCCACCCCTCCCATCCACCCCACCCATCTAGGTCATCACAGAGCACCTAGCTGAGCTCCCTGTGCTATACAGCAGGTTTGGGTTTTGACCTAGAGAATGTATAACTCTCTCCAAAGACAAGTAATTAAACATTTAATAAATATATTAGCAAACTAATGATCAAATTCTTTGATTGCACTCACATGCAATAGACACCCATCTATTGCCAGCACTACTGATCATAATAGCAAATAATAGGCCTGGACAAATAAATTATTAAAAAAATTTCTAAAAAAAATTATATAGCTTGATATAACAATTAATTAGAAAAATGTGATGACTTTATTGGACAGCCTCAAAGTATTTAAAGTTAAATATAACATTAAATATATTTTTATCAACATTTTTCCCAGAAAACATGAAGATGGCCATATTTAAAAACATTAATTATATATTAATATTTGCATTAAAATAGTACTTACATGCATTCTACTATGCAGGATACATAAGAAACTAGTAACTTCCAAAGAGGAAAATAAAGGCAAGAAACACATAAGGAGAAGTTAACTCTGCTTTCCCCTGTGCATAGTTTTGTAATTTTTGAAATTTCTATCCCAATCTTGCCTTAATTATTTTTAAAAAAGATCAGTTAATTACTAATAAATGTGAAAATACCCCCACTCTTAGTTGAAAAAAAAAAGAAAACATAAAATAATTTAGTAAATTATGAAGGCTGAAATATACAAAGTTTTATAATTTTGGGGATAAAACACATTCTGGGATGAAATACAAAATTATGCTCATTGTAATACTTTTGATAAAAATAGGAAGTAGAGACACACATCTTTCTTCTTCTGCCTACTTTGGAATCATTCTAATAGCGTGCTTTTCCAATTCTCAAACTTACGCACTTGTAAAGTGCCAGTAAGAATTGCTAATGCGGTTCAAATGAAAGAGACATTTTTAAGATACATTTTGCAAGTAATATAAAATGTGGTGTATTATATTTCTCTACTGACTTTTCTTTCAGAAACAGTTATGATATTTTTAACTATTTTAAAGTAGCTAATTAAGTATAGAGCTTTAAAAATTTGTATGTTGTCACATTAAGGGATATTTTTTTATTAACAAAAGAAGATGTATTTCATGGGTAAAAACATTGTCATGACTATCTGGACCTGCAAATCCACAGAGTTCTTTTTATCTACATGTTACTGGGGGAAGATAGGCGTTTTCTTTTTTCTCAGCCCCGGAAAGATTTTCTAATTTATATCTTTGGGTTTCTGCTTTTGATCCAAATAGGCAGATTTCTTCTTTAACAGTGACTTTTGAACAAAATCTTACCGAAGTGTAATATATCTAACAGACACAAATCTTACATGCACAGTGTGTTGGTCCAAGCTTCCACATCTCAGTTGATGACACACCACCCAAACAAACTAAAAATCTGGGGATCCACATGGAAACTATCCCCTGATTCTTTATATTCAAGCCTTTATGAAGTCTTGTTTATTCGGTCTGCTAAATATTCTCTAATTTTCTCACTTATTCTCACCTTCTTCACAACCATTCATGAGTTATCATGAATTATAAATATCACAAATTTTCCTCTAGATGTCAAATTCTTTTCCATTAATAATCTTATTCTCCACAATCTAGTTAATTGGTATTTTTGATAAAGAATTGCCTTTCTCAGGGTTGTAAGGTAGATACCAACATCATCATCCTAGTCTACAGGGCCCTGCACTGTCTAGGGCCAACCTCTGTTTCTCCCTGTCTGATTCACCATGCACCATGCTTTGTCTCACACTCAGAACCATAAACACACTGACTTTTTTGCTCCTAGAAAATTTCATGTTCAATTTTGTAATTGTTCACTCTCTGTGGAAGGATCTTTCCAGCCTTCCTTATGAACTGAAACACAATACTCGTCAGAAACAAACATGAATAAGAGTACAGGAAAGTGGGAGTCATCTGTCTGATAGAAATTAGGAGAGCCCTGAAGTCTCCAGGCTAAATCAATGGGATCCATCCAGGTAGAAATATAACTGCTAAAGGTGAGTGGTCTCTTCAGTATAAAACCCTCTCCCCTGAGACATTTGGTGAAGTCACAGCCAAACCAATAAACAAGCCATGTCCACACCCACAGGGATCTCTGTGAGCCTTCTCAATCTAGGGAAAGACCCAGCAGAAAAGCAACCAAGAACTCCTGAAATTTAGATAAACACACAACAGGAACTGCAGGAACACATTTAACTGTGTAAAAGACAAAGACCCAATCAATAGATGAGGGATAATGAAGATCAGCAGATAATTCAAGGGGCAGAGGAGCACTTTATGGCTACTCCCTGTTGCTTACCTGAGGGACCCACAAATCACCTGGGGACTTGGCATTCATAAGCCCAGGTGTGCCTGGAAAGGATAGGGTTTTTCTGGTAAGTGTGTGCTGAAAACACATATGTTTTCTTTAGAGTTTATGAAAAATTAAAGTTCAGACAAATAGTCAAATTATAATCCATTAAATCTGGATCCCAGGCTTTTGGTTTCAGTTACTGAGAAAAATACACCTTGGCACTGTTGATTCTCCTAGCTCTCAATTTTATTCTGTTGACAAAAGAGACTGGGGGACTTCCCTGGTGGTCCAGTGGTGAAGACTTCACCTTCCAGTGCAGGGTTCGATCACTAGTCAGGGAGATCCCACATGCCTCGTGGCCAAAAAACCCAAAACATTAAAAACAAAACAAAACAACCCAGAAGCAATACTGTAACAAATTTAATAAAAATAAAGACTTTAAAAAATAAATAAATAAAGCCTGCAGACAGGAGCCAGGGCTAGCGTGGCCCCTTTGTAAGAGGGGTTACTGTTTTCTAGCCAAGCAGGATCTAGAGGTCAGTGATGGGGTGGAGGGGCAACGTTGGGAGAAAGAGTTTATTTATTACTCTCAGAATCTCAGCTAACTTTCATGTACCCCTTTCCTGCATTTCCCTACATCAACCTCAGCTGAAGGCCAAGACTTGGCTCCTGTAACAACCAAAGATTTATCTTAGATGCCTGGCTACATGCAGATGTAGTCAATATGAGCCATGTCACACGTTTCTCTTACTGCTGTCAGATGGCTCAGCCTTCTTTAAAACTTGCTTCTGTCTTATAAGACGCTGTCCAAGTCTGCAACAAATAGCCAACTACTCCAGCAATCTGATATTTTTCCTATTACATTCCTAAAGCTTCAGGCTTAGTAGACCCCTGTCACAAAAGGCAAGATTAAACAGCTAATTCTCTTCAGAGAATCCTCTTTGCCGTGTCCTACCACAGGGAAGTCAATCTCAAACGACTTTCTGTCATTTGCATACCCAGTAGTAGTTCCAGTCTCTGCTTAGCTTGGAGTTTTTCAGTTGCAAACCAGGGAAGTCCCTCACAGACTAGCTTATGCAAAATGAGAATTTTTGGTCTCAATAACGGAAAAGACCAGAGACGTTCTAGCTTCTTGTCTCAGCGTCTCTGAATGCTCACAGAACGTCATCAGGGACCAAGAGGACTGTGAAAGCCAATGTCTTGAGACAGACACTGCTGTGTGGCCTGTACCTGCTGACTCATACTCTCTGTGTTGGGAACAATGGCCCTGAGACGATTCAGGTAATGTGGTCCTTGTAGTTGATGAGGGCAGATGGGGAGGTATCTTCTCTCTACAGTCTGTCATAATAGCCTCTCTAACATGACTGTGACAGACTTTGAGTCAGATGAGCAATGACACTTCTGTGATGTTGTGGTGCTTCATCCAAGATCATGCTTTGCACCCCAGCTCTCAACCCAGCTCTCTGAGATCACCTCTAGGATAGAGAAGTAGGTCCTAAAACTGAGGCAAGGGAGATGACAGAACAGACTTCCTGTACTGCGGTAAAGTCTTATTTTTTAGAGCTATAGGGATATATACTTTAGACCTAAAAAGACAATTTAAAAGTGTGGCCTCTGCAGAGTGTGAAAAATTTTGAAAGAAATAGAATAGGAGCTTTGCTTTTCATGACAGGTTCATCCGGTGATGTTTGATGGTGCACTTTATGCAGCAGTGACCTCAATGTACATTTTAAAATAAAAATAATAAAAAGAAGATGTGGTCGATGTATGTCTTTGTAGAATCAAGCAGGTATTCACACTGCCAAGATCCAAGTAGGAGACATGCTCTCATTTTTTCTAATGCTAAATTTGCTGAATATTAGGGAAAGTTGAGACCTATAAAATATGAGGCAAATACAATTTGGGGCTTTGATTTTGGCTTTTAGTTTTACTAGGAGTAGTATATTAATAATATAATAATGCTCAATTTTAATCCCTGATCAGGAAAGCACAAAAATAGAAAATGATGAACCAATCCAA
This sequence comes from Platanista minor, assembly GCA_004363435.1. Taxonomy (NCBI): domain Eukaryota; kingdom Metazoa; phylum Chordata; class Mammalia; order Artiodactyla; family Platanistidae; genus Platanista; species Platanista minor. Next base: position 18,187 of record RJWK010035501.1, read on the forward strand.
TTAAAAAAAAAATTAAAATATGATAATTAAATTTAATGGTATATTAAAAAATAATCTACCAAGACTAAATAGGAATTAGGCCAAGAATGCAAGGCTAACACTATATTTGGGAATTTATTTCTATAGTACAACAAACTAACAGATATATTTCATTACCTCAGAAGTTATTCATGAAATACACTCCCTGATTAAAAAGCAATAAACAACAATCTTTCAAGGATGGAACATAAAGACAATTCCTTTTCATAACAAGGAATATGTATATCTCTAATCGTTATTATTTTCTTTGGCAAAATCCTGGAGATAATACTTTTAAAATTTAGCACCAGTAGTTATTATTAACATTATTATTTTAAATGATTCTGAAATATATATAGACAATAAAATATGAATGAATATAAGATGTATAACTATTATAGAAAGAATGGGAAAATGATAGATTAAAAAAAATGTCATTGTTTCCCTGGAAAACCAAGAAAATGAACTAAGCATTTACTACAATTTAAATGAAAAAATGTGCTAAACATAAAAATTGTTTTAAATCAGGGCTAAATGTTTACAAGTGGTCATTTGTCAGACTTAATCCCTCAGTTTAGTATTTTATTATTATTGTTCTCGAATTTCAGTATTTTATTATAACAGTTCTAATCATTTTTGTTTTCAAGTCAGCATCAGAAAAATCCATGCAAATGTTACAATCCTTTATGTTCTTAATGAAACTACTTGGGGTTACTTGTTAATAGCATTTTTTTTTTAATCCTCAATAGCAGCTGCATTTGATTGCATTTTCTAAGCTATTCCCTTAGAATAAGGAATGCAAATTCTCTGAGGATCTGTAGCTCAAAATCTTACATCATTTATAAAAATTTTCTGAATACATCTAGAATTAAATACCCTTATTTCCTCATACTCCTTTTTCCAGGGTGTAAGATGCTGACATTTTGCCATTAAAATGTTTCATGACCACTCATGTCATAGTCTAACCTAAACATGTTCCAGAAATGTAGATGCTCTTCTCTGCTAGTCTGATAGAAGCACACCATTAACTAAAATTATGGCATGGCTTTGTAAATACCGCATCTAAAAATGATGAAATGAAAAAAAGCAGCATTCCTCTTACATGACCTGGACCCTGTATTTAGAATGTTTCAGTAGAGTGTAGCTAGCACTTAGTCTTTAAAGTGTTACATTTGAGTGGAGCCATAGTAGATATTTTAAAACCCTGAGAGAAAAGCCATAAGGAGCAACATTCTGGAAGCCTCAAGTGTGAAAAAGAAAAACATGCATTAAAACAAACAGCCTTTATTCCTGTCCTGCCCCTAGGTTCACATTGTAAAGCAATTATACTCCAATAAAGATGTTTAAAAAAAAAAAAAAAAGCCTCAAAATGCAGAGGTTGTCTCAGTGCAAAGTTCTCTGCCACTCCTGCAGACACGCCCACTGGGCTTCAATGCAGCTATTCATATGTCAAGTGTCAATTCCAAAGGTATGTTAAGGTTATATTTAGAGCTCAGTATTACATTGGGAGAAAAAATGAAAGCTATTTCCAACAGGCTGTAGGAGAAAGGTGTGCCCTAGTGGATGTCACTGATTTGAAGTTTATATGAAGTTATGGATAAACTAGCTTTACCCAGTTTTCCGAAGACGAGGAGAGTATCAAGCCTGTTCAAACACTGGTCCTTACAACGCGCAATCTGTGCACTGCCTGGAGCATCTCTGGCTACCTGATGACCAAGACCTTGGAAAAGACACTTGCAGAGAAAAAAAAACAAACAAACAAAAACAAACAAACCCTATGACCAACCAAAAGAATACATGTGTATCCAGTAAGTTTTCCTTACCACTGAGCTAAGCATTGAATGGACGTGGAGGGACATAAGACCCTCACGGGCCCAGGGCACACTGTCATTTGGGAACACAAGTCATGCAGGAGGCAGTGCAGTGAACATGCAAGGTGAGTGATTGGGACAGTGATTGAATCCAGACGTGGAGAAAGGAATCTAGAGTTGGGAGCAGTTAGGGATACTATCTGGAAGAGGGCTACTGCCAAAGTATTTATATGGCAATTTGTTTGGGGGAATTAGTTTTCATACGTTGTGGGTTTTTTTGGAGGAAAGTGATTGTTTGTCTGTATAGGCATACACAAGGATATATAGTGATAAAATATTAATTTTAAGTAAAATATTATAATGGGTTTGTATATTTTAATTTTTTAAATTTTAGAATACTTTACCATTTACAGAAAATTTACAAAGATAGTACAAAGAATTCCCATATACCCTACATTCAGTTTTCTCTATTAACATCTCACTTCAGTGAGCATATTACATTATTATAAAAGTCTATATTCATTTCTTAGTCTTTTTTTGTGATCTGGAATCCCATGCAGGGACCACGTTACATTTATCCATCATGTGTCATGTCTTCTTGTCTGTGGCAGTTTTGTAGACTTTCCTTGTTTTGCCGACCTGGACAGTTCGGAGGAGTGCTGGTCACGGGTTTTGTAGGATGCCTCACTACTAGGAATTGTCTGATGTTTTTCTCATGATTAGACTGAGGTTATGGATTTGGGCAAAGAAGACCACTGAGATAAAATGCCATTTTATGACATCATATCAAGTTTATATACTATCAGCTTGGTTTATGACTATTGCTTTTAACCTTGATCACCTGGCCGAGGTAGGTTTGTCAGGTTTCTCCACTGTAAGTTACTCTTATTACTCCCTTTCCATTAGTCATTCTTTGGGAAGAAATCACTACGCGTAGCCCACACTGAAGGAGTGGGGAGTTATGCTCCATCTGATTGAGGGTGGTCTCTCTACATAAATCATTTAGAATTCTGAGCAGTAACTGTACCTATTCTTATCCATTATTTAGTGACACAATCAGTTCTTTATATCAGTTTGTACTCCTGGATGTTAATTTATATATTGGGTTATGACTCAGTGCTACATTATTTTTTTTAGTTCAAATTGTTTCAACTTTGGTCGTTACTGGGAACAAATTGAAGCTGACTCTTGTGTCCTTGTAACACACTCCCATCAATGTGGGGCTTTGCTTTCTGTTTTGAGCACAACTTCATTTTCTGGTCTACAGGATGCTCCAATCTCATTTTGCATATTCCCTACCCCAGGCTTAGAGTCAGCCACTTTTCCAAGAAGCTCTGGTTCCTTGTACTGGAAAATGGAATTAGAAACTATGGTTCAGGTGCTGGGTGTGCTTGAGGCTTCCAAGGTGTCATTGCTTCTATACCCTCCACCTTGAGGAAGCAAGGAAATATATGTGTGTATGTTAACCCAAGTGTATACACAAATCTATAAATATTGCTGTATGTAACCATCTGTATCTACATGAAGCTAAGCCCCAGTTGACACTGATGTCTCCAATTCTAATCCATTACCACATAGATTATTCTAGCCTCCTCCCCTTACTTCTCTGTAACTTTCCACTCTAACAGTGAGAATTCTGACCCCAGACATCCACCATCTATTTATCTGATCGCTCAATTCCACTATGTAAAGTGGTTTCAGAATTGTTAACTCATACCTTTGTGGGAAACAACTTTATCCGCTGGGCTACAGTGCTTACACACAGTTCCTTTTGTCTTTAGTCTTAGAGACACTACTCACTTCCAGAGTTACTTAGGTCCACATCTCCCTTCCCTTATCTTTCAGTGAGGTTTTGTCATACCTTTCTAATTCAGTTAAATTGTTTTGTCACATTCTGCATTCCATCCTGAGATTCCTCATCCTCCTAAATGCTTTTTTAAAAAATTTGCACAGGGCTTCCCTGGTGGCGCAGTGGTTGGGAGTCTGCCTAATGATGCAGGGAACGCAGGGTTGTGCCCCGGTCCGGGAAGATCCCACATGCCGCGGAGCGGCTGGTCCCGTGGGCCGTGGCCGCCGAGCCTGCGCATCCGGAGCCTGTGCTCTGCAACGGGAAAGGCCACAATGGTGAGAGGCCCGCGTACCGCAAAAAA
>RJWK010035502.1:0-22164 GCA_004363435.1 Platanista minor
TGCAGAGATGAGTCTTGCACCAAATGTTTCTCTCCTGGGTGTGTGAGACGCAAGGACATCAAGCACCCCTGTCTTCTCCCCACAGAATTCCTACCTGGTGCTGGCAGGCCTGGCTGATGGGCTTGTGGCAGTGTTTCCCATGGTGCACGGCACCCCAGACCACAGCTGCTCCTACCTGTGTTCACACACAGCCAACAGGTCCAAGTTCAGCATCCCAGACGAAGACGCGAGGCAGAACCCCTACCCCGTGAAGGCCATGGAGGTGGTCAACAGTGGATCCGAGGTCTGGTATAGCAACGGGCCAGGCCTGCTGGTCATCGACTGCATGGCCCTGGAGATCAGCAGGCGGCTGGAGCCCTACTCAGCCCCTTCGGTGGTCACGTCAGTCGTGTGCAGCTCTGAGTGCCACGGGGAGGAGGTTGTCTGGTGCCTGGACGACAGGGCCAACTTCTTGGTGATGTACCACTCCGCCACCTACCAGCTGTGCGCCCGGTACTTCTGTGGGGACCCCAGCCCCCTCAGGGACGTGTTTCCCGTGCACCCAATGGGCCCAGAACCCCTGGACTGCTCCACAGCCAGCCCGAAGGAGCCCAAGAAGGACTCCATTGCAGACATGAGCATCATGTACAGCGAGGAGCTGGGCACGCAGATCCTGACCCACCAGGACTCGCTGACCGACTACTGCTCTATGTCCTCCTACTCCTCGTCTCCACCCCACCAGGTCCCCACGTCCCTTTCAAGCCTACCCTGCTCCACCGCAAGCTCTTCCAGCTTGCCTTTCTCCACTGACTGCGAGGACACCAGCAGGCTGCTCGAGCCCACCACAGGCTCTGACAGGTCTGAGCATGACCTGAGCCCCGTGGATGGCGAGGCGTTCAGCCAGCACCTGCAGGCTGTGAAGATCCTTGCTGTGAAAGATGTCATCTGGGTCCCCAGGTAGGTTTCCCGACAGGGAGCACCATCCTGCACCACCCACTGCTCTTGCTTTGGGGGCAGAGTGAGGGGAACCTTAAGGTACTGTCAAGATCCATCAGGAGCTATTCCCTCTCTTCTGGAACTGGAGGGAATCTCTTTAGCAAATCTAAGAAGGGCTGCACGAAAGCCCATCAGCCCTCCAGAGAACTCAGGGCACCACAAAGGAGAGCCACGGTCAGGTTTCCTACTGGGAAAGGCCTCCTCGCCCTGCTCCGGGGCCCTCTCGGTAACTCAATCCATTTGCAGAAGCTGTGTTTGTTCCCTTGCCTTTCTGCACACCAGCTCTGTTTCCCCTGGAGAGCACAGCCCTAGACAAACGGTTCCCCTTCTGGGTTTTGGTTTCTTAGGCGTGGTGGAGATGTTATCGTCATTGGCTTGGAGAAGGATGCAGGAACCCAGCGGGGCCGAGTCATCGCTGTCTTGAAAGCCCGAGAGCTGACTCCACATGGGTAAGACTGCGGGCAGCTCCTAGAGGACCCAGGGTGTGGCGTAGGGAATCGAGGCCTCACTGCCATCTCCCTGCATGATGGCCGCCGCCCTTCTGTCCTCCACCAATAAGCATTTCTGTCCACCACTGTGGCCATAGATGGAGGACGAACAGGCCGCTCCTAGGGGATCAGCAAATACCAGCTGAACCAGCCATCGCCCACTGGTCACGGCTGCCTGTTTTTGGGTGCCCAGAGCACCTGTGGACCAACTGCCCTGCCTGGGGTATGCCTCCAGTGCCCAAGCTCAGCTGCAGTTGTAATGGGGATCCAGTTGATTCCCCATCCCTCCTGCCAAACAGGAGAGCCCTTCCTGAGGTGCCTCTCCTCCCATACAGCACCAGGTAGAGCCGCACAGCCAGACCACACCAACCTTTGCCATGCCCACACTCGCCATGCCCATCCCCTGGCTCAGCTGTACGCATCTGCTGGGGGTCCCACCAGGAGGCAGGCCAGACTCCATTGTGAGTGTCATGCTGGGCAGGACAGCCTGTCCAGACACAGTCTGCCTGACTATAGAGAGGGGAGGCTGGTGCCAGCCAGTGTTCCTGGAGTCGTCAGGCAGCTGGCAATATCCACACCCCTCACTTTGCTGAGTCCCACGTGGTTAATCTCCCTTATGGAGAAATTGCATTAAGCCTGTTTTCCCCGGAGTAGGATGGTGACAGAGGAAATGTCTGTGGCACCCGGGCCAGTGACCCTTGCCCTGCAAGTGATACTGGAGACAAGATCTGGGTTTGCTGCTGAGCACCAGCTGAGTTTGTGGGCGGCAGTAGTTCCCAGATCGCAGGTCAGGCTTCCAGGGAAGCAGGCAGGTCTGTAGAGCCCGGGCCTGTTGACCTCAGAGTGCCCACCATTAGTTCCCCTGAATTTTCTCCTGATGTTGTTTTTCCTATTTGCCCCCCAAAGACAGGTTTACGAAGAGCCAGGCACACTCACTGTAGGGAGAGAGCAGCCCAGGCAGCCAGCAAAAGGGAGGCCAGCTTTTTGAGATGCACCTGAGACGTTTATTCCCTTGGCAAATAGCTACCAAGTGCCCGAGACATGCAAGGCCTGAGGGAGTGGAGGCCCCTGCACATCCCAGTTTACATGCTGGCCTCAGTGCCAGGCAGGGCACATGGGGCAGAGGGAGGAGATGCAGGCAGTGTGTGCTCGGAGGTGGGACACACAGCACCGCAGAGGCCCAGAAGGAAACTTGCAGTGTATGCCTGAATCATGCAAAACAATCCACAGGCTCAAAAAAAATGTACATAGTTAGGACTTGTTGGTACAGTTTTTTTGCCTAATATATTGCCCTGTATTTCCTAAGCATGTGGAAACTTAGAAAGGGAGAAGAACCATGCCTGGGCTGGGTGGCAAGGAAATTGAGTTCAAGCTTAAAATCTGTCATGGACCATTGATGAGCAAGAATTATTAGGTAGAATTGATAATTCTGTTCTCCCTCAGCATCTGCAGGGGATTGCTTCCAGGACCTCTGCAGATACAAAAATCCGAGGATGCTCAAGTCCTTATATGTAAAATGGCACAGTACAGTCAGCCTTCCGTAGCTGAGGATGCCAAACCTGTGGACACAGAGGGCTGACCATTTTTTCTGGGCTCTTTGGGGTCTGAGGTGCATTAGGGAGGATACCTGCTCTGAGGTGAACCTGAAATGATGCCCTAGGCCCCTTTTTAGACTTTAGAAAGACTGCCCACAGGCTGGACCACAGAGAGAGAAGCAGTGTGTCCCAGCACATCGGTGTTGCCAGGCTGGGGTGCACAGATGCCCCCTTAACCAGGCTGTGTCCTCCAAAAAGGTGCAGGGTGAGGGTCACAGCCCCGACCAAGTGGGGACCCCTATGGGTTTTCTCAGACCCCCTCTTTCTGCAGGGTGCTTGTGGATGCTGCTGTAGTGGCAAAGGACACAGTTGTGTGCGGTTTTGAGAATGAAAAGCTGGAGTGGTGCCTGGCTGTCTGGAGAGGCTGGGGCACCCGGGAGTTTGATGTTTTCTACCAGTCCTATGAGGAGCTGGGCCGGCTGGAGAATTGCATGCGGAAGAGAAGGTAATTCCTGTGGAATGAGCATTTCTCGGACCTGGCCAGCATGGGCCAGCAGCCTGACCTCTCCACCTGCAGCCTGCAGCCCTCTAAGGACCCAGGAGGCAGACTGGGTTCTCCTCTGAACCACTTGCTGCTAAGAAGTGCTGAGAAGTTCCCACCCCGCCCAGGTCGGGGGGGCTGAGGGTTCTTCTATTCTAGGGCTGAGTTCCCTGGATACCCCCATCCCCCCAATGCTGGTTTTACAGCCCAAGGGAAGACGGTGGGGTCTGATTGGGCCAAAGTCCCCTGCCTCTTCCATCCACTCTCAGGGCTGGGCTGGGTCACACAAAGTGGGGCTGGGCCTTGCTGGCATAATGGGCCTCCCCACTTTTACCCCCAGGTCTGGGGTGGAATTACACTAGGGGCTCTCAGTTGGGGAGCAGTTCGGGGCAGGGAGGGAGGAGGGCTGTGACCCCTGCCCCTTCCCCCGGTGGCTCCCAGGCTTTCCGCACATTTCTCAAGCTCCTGAGTCCCCGGGGCCCGGGGCCCCGCTCAGGCAGGCTGAGATCAGATGTCCCTGCTTGGGAAAGTCTCTGTGTGAAAAGCCTTAGAAGAACCCCAGCGAGGAGCACTGCCCAATCTGGGGAATGAATGAGTTTCTTTAAGTGACAGGGCTGGAAAGCCAAGAGCCAACACAGGGCTGAGAGCACCGACTCAGCCTTTACATTCCTCTCCTGTCGACAGAAGGCAGAGAGACTCAATCATCAGGACTTGAGAAATGGCCTGTGTTTACAGCTTTGTGAAATAAATTTGGATGCAGCTGGAGCATAAACCCTGTTTGTTTGCACATAATAATCTTGTTTATCACTTTAACAAATTAAGTCATATCTCAATGGTTAGGACTCTGATTGTGCATCACATCATATGAGGCTTATATCAAATTATATATTTACTACGCAACACATAACAGCAGAGTAAAAAAGTGAAATTGTTAACGGGGGTGTATGGGTATGATGGCAAGAACTTTCATAAATTACGCACACACTTGCATGTACACACTTATGCACACATGTTCACATCGTTACCAAGAGTAACCGTTTGAGGCTGCTTAACCCAGAACAGGAGTGTGAATGTGAGATCATCCTCCAGTACAAGCTGTTGACCTTTTTCTAAAATTAAATTATAAAAATCAAACTTAAGATTTTGCTGGTGTATGTGGGCAAATGTGATTCCTTTCATCTCAAGAGTGAAGTCATGGCTTTCTGTCTGTAGAGTACATGTAATAACAGCACAGACTCTTCCCACCCAGGCCCACTCACTGCCCCAGTGGAAGGGGCAGCCCCTCCTTGGCCCATGGCAAGGCTGCCCCTAAGCAGTTTCCATGGGCAGAGATGGGCTGTGGTCTCCCCACTTCCTTTTAGTGGCCTCAGGTGGGCTAAGGGTTTGAGCCTCCCCATGTCACAGCCATTGGCCCCTCAGCAGGTTCTTGGAGGTCACCACTCCCCCTTTCTTTTCATCTCCACACCCCACAGCTGCCTAGTTAACTTCTCAAATGCAAACCGGGTCCTATGCCTCCTCTGCCCCAAACCTGTGGTTCACAGCCCCCGCAGCCAGACTGCTCTGAAACACTCAGGGCCCCATGATCGGGTCCCAGCCTGCCTTTCCACGCTCGCCCAGCCCCAGGACTAGCACAAGGTGTGGTGAGCACAGGCAGGAGCTCAGCTCGTGGCTTCTCAGAGCCAGCTGAGGGGGCTTCTTCACGAAGTTAGAAACCATATGGAAATGGTCCATGAACTTGAATACCTAAAACTTAGACACTTAAGTGGAAAAATTACCACAAACTCAAAAGATGGACAGTCAATCAGGAAAAATATATTTGTAACAAAACTGAGAGACAAATAGTTGGTTTATCTTTTAAACGAAGAGTTTGTACCTATCGATGAAAAAGAGAAAACGCGAGAGGAAAACAGGTAGAGGATATAACACTCAACCTCACCCAACAGTAAGATGATAGTCATGGAGACAACAATAAAATGCTATTTATGGTCCTCATGTTGGCATCCACATGGAGCTCTGAGGGCACCAGGCAGAAGGACCAGCACCCGCAGAGGCCCTGTGTTGGGATGTGCTGCTGTGCTAGAGGGCAGGTGAGAAGTGGGTGTGGCTGGAGCATTTGGTGGGAAGGGAGATTGCAGGGAGGGCGGACAAGGCATAGCATCAGAGGCGTGGGTACCCATCCAGGCAACTGGGGTATTAGCAGGGGTATTAGATGATCTATTTTTTTATTTTTATTTTTTAATTAATTAATTAATTAATATATATTTTTTGGCTGCATTGGGTCTTTGTTGCTGCGGGCGAGCTTTCTCTAGTTGCAGCAAGCGGGGACTACTTACTCTTTGTTGCGGTCCGCGGGCTTCTCATTGCCGTGGCTTCTCTTGTCACAGAGCACAGGCTCTAGGGCGTGCAGTCTTCAGTAGTTGTGGCTCACAGGCTCTAGAGCGCAAGCTCAGTAGTTGTGGCGCACGGGCTTAGCTGCTCCACGGTATAGGTATATGGGTTTTTCCCCGACCATGGATTGAACCCATGTGCCCTGCACTGGCAGGAGGATTCTTAGCCACTGCGCCACCAGGGGAGTCCCTGATCTAACTGTCTTTAAAAATCACTTTGGCTGCTGAGTGGAGGATGGACTAAAGGGGAGGCACTCTACAATGGGGCCACTCCTTCAAGGGCATTGGGCTGTATCTACCTAAATTGCAAACGCACATACCCTAAGACCCTACCCTAGCAGTCCCACTAAATATTTGATCCTTAACTTGTGTGAAAATGTTCCAAGATATAGAACAAGGATGTCATTGCAACATTGCTATAATGGTCCCAAACAAGTGACAGCCTAAACCTCTATCAGGAAGGAAGTTGTATAATGCCTGTACCTCCAATAGTGCCATACTCTGCAGCCTTTCAGAGACGGGGCAGTGCTAATGGTGCTGGTCTGACGTGTCCTCCGAGGTATAATAAATGCGTTGTTTTTATAAAAAGCGACTTGCAGTACAGTGTGTATAGAGTTACTACTTGCATTAAAAAAAAAAAAAAGTTGTACAGCTATATGTGCATGCACAGGGAAAATATCCTTGAGGATGCTCAGGAATCAGGTAGACATTTGTTGCCCCTAGGGAGGAGAACTGAGGAGTAGGCCCTTTGTTTTTACTTTATATCTTCGTCTGCACTGTTTGAATTGTAAAATAGCCTTCTTAGGAAGGTAAGCCAGGCTGAACCCAGGAAGGGCACACCTTGGCTTTGGTGTCAAGAGGTAATGGGAAGCCCCCCTATGTCCCCTCTCCTCTGTGGAAGCACCTGATCCCATCGAGGGGGTGTCAGGTCCCAGGGGCAGGGCCAAAAATCTGTCATGTCCTTCTGACCCCGGGGCCATGGCTGAACCAGAACTCAACCTGGCTGTCTTGCAGATGCAGGCAGAGTTCTGGGCTGAGGTCCAAGCAGAGGGACAGGCATGAAGGGTTGGGGACAGTTGACCAAGATCAGTGGGCTCTGACCCCATTCCCCCCTTGCCAAGAGCACATGCAGCCCAGTTGCAGGTCAGACTCCTCCCCTAGCAGAGGGCAGCCCAGCCTCTTCCCGCCCTGCACCTGGGAAGCAGCAGCCTTTCTGATGACTGGTTACCAGCTGCACCACCACCACCTTCCAGCGCCACCGATTGCTCAGACCTGCAGAGTCTCTGCAAGGCCCCTGCCTGGTGGCAGGGGGGCAGGGGGAGCACACCAGACCCCACCTCCCTGCACAGTGCCTTCGAGGCTGGGAGTACATCCTGCAAAAAGCATTCAGTGAGCCCCAAAGGAGATGTGAGGTGACATGCAAACTCCCCCAAGGCTCAGGAAAACCAGGAAACATGGAGATCCTGCCCTGGAAGGATCCACATCTTCCAGCATGTCAGGGCCTGGGGCCTCAAGTTCTCTGCACCCCTTAGTACCTGACACTATTTCCCACCCTTGGCAGAATGGAGCAGTTAAAGAGAAATGGAGGAGGGGGTGTATTAGTTATAACAGCACTTGGAGAATCACAGAAACTGCTCGCTGCACCCGCTTCTGCTCAGTAACAGACCCTGCTTTTGTTGGTGCATCAGCTCCCAGCCTCCCTTACAGGGAGGGGTGGCCCTGGGACTGAGCTCGGCCAGGGACAGTGTGGAGATGCCTGAGTAGGGCTTGGGGAAGGTGCATCAAAGGGCTGACTCATCAGGAGCCTCTTTGACCCTGCCCCTGCCTCCCTGGTCCTTGCTGGAGCAAGAGGGCAGGACTCCCCTGGGGGTACAGGGAGCACCTGGGAGAGTGATAGAGAGGCCAGCCCTGGCTGCCTCCCTTCAGGCTCCTTGTCACCTCATAGACAAGGAAAGTACTTTCTTGTTTAAGAAAATATTTTCCAGCTCTCTGTTACTAGGAGCCAAATGCAATTCCTAAACTTTTGGGTACCTTTTCCACTAGCCGAAACAGAGCCCTGAGACCTAACAGGTAATGCTCTGGAGCTGGTCCTAACAAGCATCTGTTCAACTTTGGGCAGAGAGACCTGAGCAACAAGGGACTGGAACATTCTGGGTATGGCCTGTAGATCTTGTCCCTGGAACAACCACAGTTACAGAACGGGGTCCGGGGCTTCATCCTAGTTGTCCAAATGCCAAAACTAAGGCTGTGGTATCCTGCAAGTTTAAACCTTCTACCCCAGGCAAGCTACCCCTCCCCTGTGGCTCTGGTTTCTACTCCGTGAAATGGCCATGACAGGTCTTACCCTCCGTCAGGTTTGGTTTGGGACCAAGAGACATGAGTATGTGACAGTCCAGCCCCACTCCTGACCTAGGGCCAAGAATCCCTCCCTGCCCCCAAGTCATGATTACCATCTCCCCTACCTGGGATGGGTACCCAGGACCCTCACCCAGGGGTACACAAAAGTCCTCTCTCCGAACTGCTTAAGGGAAACACAAGTGGTTCTGTTCCTGTGAAACAGCCCAACTTTAAAAATAAATCTGTTTTTTTCTGAAGTTATCAAAAAGACTTTTACTAACACCTTTATTTGAGAATTGAGTTAAGGTGTAACACACATCACAATAGATGAAAGCTGGTGTATGGATGTTAAGAAGGCAATAGGAATGTTTAGGAGTCCTGCTGGGAGCAGATACTTTAAAAAATGAAATAGGAGTAACGATAGGCACACAAATAAAATAAAATAAATTTCCACTTTGCCATCCATGGTCTGTGTCATCCTCAAGGCAATCACCAATGTTCCCCAATCTTCTGGGCCTGTGATCTGGCTGCATCTTCCACCCCCAGCCTTCAGGAGAGGCCACGTGACTAGTTCTGGCAAACAGGGCATGGGGTGAGTGAAAGGAGTGCCCATCACCTGGGGTGAGAGCACTGCATTATCTGTGTGAGACCCTCCAGGGTGCTCCCCACTCTGTCCCCAGGACCTGGAGCTATAGTTGGTGGTTGTTCAATCAGCCTGAGTCCTGGAGAGGTGACTCAGAGTGCCCCAACACCCCGCCATGGACACGGAGCAAGAGCAAGAAGTGAACCTTGTGGCTTGTTACCCAAGTTCACCTGGCCATCCTGCTTGATACAGGATGCCGACACCCCACCCACCTCCATGCCCACTCCCCCAGCAAACTCATACGTGGGTCTCACGCCCTTGGCACCAGGCTCCACGGTGCTGTCCACTCTGCCTTGCTGTCTTCCCCAGACTGAGAGCTTCTCGAGAAAAGGGACAAGGAGGAGAGGTCTAAATGGGCAAAAAAGGCTCATCCTAAAGGAAAGGTAAGGCATGGGGGAACAGCACCATAATCTGTGAAATTGGGAACATCTATGTGATATCACAGCCTTCAGTTGTGAGACCAAGAGTTGGGACACTTCGTTGCCTTGAGAGGTGAGTCAGATGGCTAGGATGGGCTTTTTAAATCATGAGTGTTACTTATTAAAAAAGTAAATCAAGGGCTTCCCTGGTGGTGCAGTGGTTGAGAGTCCGCCTGCTGATGCAGGGGACACGGGTTTGTGCCCCGGTCCGGGAAGATCCCACATGCCGCGGAGCGGCTGGGCCCGTGAGCCATGGCTGCTGAGCCTGCGCGTCTGGAGCCTATGCTCCGCAAAGGGAGAGGCCACAACAGTGAGACGCCCACGTACCACAAAAAAATAAATAAATAAAAATAAATTTAAAAATAAAAAAGTAAATCAAAACTAGTATATAAAATCGTCAAAAACATTTTGGAGCTCTGTCATTGAAAGTGGCTTATATAGTAGCCCTTTCATACATCACCATTCTCACATACACCTCTAGCTCTTAGATCTGGACCTACTGCAATTCTCCACCAAAGTGAAGCAGGGGTCTTTGGAAGGCAGCTGATTCCATGTCTGCACATACTCACACACATACGCACAGACACACAAACACATGTACATACAAACACACACACACAAGCATACACACACTATTTAAATAGAATGGACCTGAGGCAAGCTGGATATCCAAGGATTTCAGGGTCAGTATTCAAAGGACAAAGGGGTCCACCTTAAAGGGAGGGGCTCACTCAGGCTGAGTTGTGATGATAGGTTAACTAGTTAATTGAATAGTATGTGTTAGGGAACCATTGACCAAAACCACCTACCTTGACAAGGCACAGTGATAACAGCTTGCATCAGCTGTCTTGCAACAGGAGGTCCTGATAAGGAACATGGTGCTGCCACCAAAAACCAGGAGAATACGGGAGGGGCTGAAAGGAGGAGGAGACACCAGTCCATAAGGCCTACCAATCTCCCAGAATCCTTCTTTCTGGAATCCATCTTGGCTGAGATGTGAGCGCCACCAGGAAGGACCCTGAGTCAGACTGTGGGCCATGCAAAGTGGCAAGAGACAACCCAGAAACTAACCCCATTAGCATAAAACCTGGGACTGTGAGCCACATGGCAGAGTAGTTCTCCTGGTTTCCCTTACCCTGCTGCTCTCTGCCCAGGCACCCCTTCCCAATAAAGTCTTTTGCTTTGTCAGCACGTGTCTCCTCGGACAATTCATTTCCGAGTGTTAGACAAGAGCCCACTCTTAGACCCTGGAAGGGGTCCCCCTTCCTGCAAGACAAGTTGTAAAAAGTTGGAATGATACTGTTACTGAGTCCAAGCTCGCTCTGCTCACCACACAACAGTCCAGCAAGTCGGAGATGAGCTGTTGAGGCAAGGAAGACAACTTTATTCGGAAAGCTGGCAGACCAAGAAGATGGTGGGCTAGGGTCCCCAAAAACCATCTTATCAGGGTCTGGATGCCAGTTTCTTTTATAGAACCAGAGAGGGAGAAGCAGTGGGGAAGTAAAGTAAAAAGGGCCATCAGCCTTGCAAAACATCTCCTGGGAGGACCAGCCTCAGTGAGGGGATGTGTTAATTTCTTCTTTCTGGCAGCCATTCACAGGTGGGCAGGGTCAGATTGTCTCCCTGTGAGCTGAACAGAGGCACTTTAGTTTCACATTCTGGCAGAGGGGCAGGCTTTCCTGAGGCAGGGTATGATTACAATAACAAAAGCAATGAAAATCAAAGTTAAAGTCAAAGAAACAGATTCAACATGGAGTCCGATTTAGCTCTTCCCTGTTACAATTCCCCACTGTAAACATCCATTCCACAGTCTTGTGGGATAAGGGGCGACGACCACTCTTAGCTACTTCCTGCTATGTAGGGGCAGTGAGGGGTGATCATGGAATGGAATTGATCAGCATTGGGCAGGGGATAATTCTTAGAATTTTTAGTAAATAGTACAATTCTCAATTATTTGGACCTGATGCTGTGCTGTTCAGTAGAACAGGATTAAACAAGTAGATTGACCCATCCTTCTCCATCTGTAAGGAAATTGCAATCTCAACCCTTATCCATTTTGAAGAGCAACCTTAAGTCTTCTACGGGTTCACAAACCCACTGCTCTCCAAGCCTCTCAGGAGTTGGGTCGTCTTTTGATGATGGTGGTGCAGCTTTAATCCAAGTATGATGAATCCAAGGTTTTATCCCAGCCAATCTGACAGATGAATGCATGGTGAGTAATTCCACATGTGGTCCTGTCCACCTTGCAGTCAGCTGGTGTTCAGGCCCTTGTTCTCTCCAGGTTTTAAAGAGGACTTGATCTCTGGGTCAGAAAGGATGCAAAGCTACCTCAGTTGGATAGGCATACCTGCTGGAAGCAAACTCATGAACAGAGGTTAGTATAGTGCCCAAAGCTTTAACATAATTAGCAACAGCTATGTCTTTCAGAGCATTTACAGATTCCTCTGCCCAGGCAGACACCTAGAATGGCCTACCATACAATATTTCATAGGGTCTTAATTTAACCCTGCTTCTGGGAGCCACTCTGGTCCATAGCAGGGTAACTGGCAATGCCTTATCCCAAGTTATATTAGCCTCTTGACATATCTTAGCAATGTTCCTTGTCAATATATGATTCATTTTCTCAGATTTTCCTGTTGATTGTGGTCTCCAGGATGAATGTAACTTCCAATTAATTTTCAGTGCTTTAGCCACTTATTGGGTTATGCTAGAGACAAAAGCAGGCCCATTATCACTCTGGAGAGTGTTAGGTAGTCCAAACTGGGGAATAATTTCCTTAAGGAGGACTTTAACCACTTGGGAGGCTTTTTCTGTCCGGGTGGGATATGGTTCCACCCATCCTGAAAAAGTGTCCACACACACCAACAGGTATCAGAAGTTTCCCGCAATTTGAGGTATTTGAGTAAAGTCTATTTGCCAGTCCTCTGTGAGGTAGGTCCCTCTGTGCTGGGTCCCCACCTGGGGAGGTCTGACAACATTTTGGGGTTATTTTTAGCACAAATCATACAATTCCGAGTGACTCGCTGGATGGTCTTTTGTAGGTGAGTTCCCATTTTATAATTTTGAATCCATTGCAGGTGGCATCTCTCCCGTAATGGGTACTGTCATGAATGTGCTTCAGCACAGTGTCCAAGAGGGCCTCAGGAATCAAAACAGTTCCTAGTGCATTACATTTCCAGCCAGGTGAGTTACGGTCAAGAGTGAAAACCCACTCTTTGGCCCTCTCCTTGTCCTTTTCTGAATACACTGGCTGATATTTTGACAAGTCAATCTGCGGAAGAAGTGACCCTATCATGGCTTGATAATTGCCTTCCTTTGCTGCTTTCTTTGCACCTCGGTCAGCTAACCAGCTGCCCTTTATTATGTGAGTCTCACCTTCTGGTGGCCTGGGCAGTGCATTACAGCCACTTGTGAGGGATTATGGACTGCTTCTAATAGTGACAGGATTTCAGAAGCATGTTTTGTGCCTTTATTGTTTGAAGTGAGAAGACTCCTTCCTTTCCAGATCGCCCCCTGATCATGCACCACAGAAAATGCATAGCGGGAGTCTATATATATTTACTCGCTTCCCTTTAGTGAGGAGCAAGGCTCTTGTCAGAGCAATGATTTCTGCCTTCTGAGCTGAAAGGCTCAGGGGCAGGGCTTTTGCTTCAACAATCCTTTTAAGTGTTACCACCCGGCACGTGCTTATATACCCGTCACATCGCCTACCTTTGTCCATGAAGCTGCTTCCATCGGTGAACAATTCCATATCTGGCTCAGCCAAGGGTAGGTCCATTAAGTCTGGTCTGCTAGAGTACACTAGCTCAATGACATGTAGGCAGTCATGCTCTGGGGATTGTGCAGCACCAATCGGGAGCAATGTGGCTGGATTTAGGGCTGAAGTGACTTGAAGTCTTACGTTGGGATTGTCCTGGAGAATGGCTTGGTACTTTCCCATTCTCCCAAAAGTCAACCAATAGGCCCCTTTCTGTTCCAGCAAAGAAAGGACATGGTGAGGAACATACACAGTGGTGGGTTGCCCTAGGGTAAACTTCTCAGCTTCCTGAAATCTGTCACAAGTAACTGCTACAGCTTGAAGGCCAGGAGGCCACCCCTTAACAGTCTGTTCTAGTTGTTTTGAGAAGTAAGCAACAGGTCGGGGGATATTGCTCAGAGTTTGAATTAACACCCCAAAGCTTATGCCTTGTCTCTCATGTACATACAGTTTGAAAGGTTTCTTTAAGTCTGGTAGTCCCAAAGCCAGGGCTGAGACTAACTTCGTTTTTATCGTTTCAAAGTCTGTTTGGCACTCTTTAGTCCAAGTAAGGGGCTCAAGATCATGTCCCTTCAGTGCCTCATAGAGAGGCTTTACTATGAGACAATTGCTTGGGATCCAAATCTGATAGAACGCTGCCATTCCCAGAAAGCCTCTCAGTTGTCTGTGGGTCTTGGGTGCTCCTAAGCCTGCAATTGCCTGCTTTCTGTCAGGCAAAAGATCCTGCTGTCCTTGAGAGAGGACAAAGCCCAGATACGTGACTTGCTGTTTGCATATCCAGGCCTTTTTTTGGGAGACCTTAAATCCACGATTAGCCAAATAGTTCAGGGTTCTGTAGACATTTATCATATGTAGGGCTCACTATGTGCAAGTCGTCCACATACTGGAGCAAGAGTCCTTCATCCAATATTGTCTCTAAGGTCTCTAGACAACATCTCCCCAAACAAGGTAGGGGAATTCTTAACTCCTTGAGGCAGGACTGTCCAACAATACTGTTGGACTACCTCCATTTCTGGGTCTTGCCATTCAACAGCAAATAGCTGCTGTGATTCTTCTACAATAAGAATGCAGAAAAAGGCATCTTTCAAGTCCAGGACTGAGAACCAGCCGTATTCTCCCAGAATAGTTGTGAGCAGAGTGTATGGATTAGGCAGCACAGGGTGTAAGTCTTGGACTACTTCATTAATAGCCCTCAAATCTTGGACAAAGTGATACTCTGCTGAGTTTGGCTTTTTGACTGGGAAGATAAGGGTGTTATATGGGGACCTGCAAGGTCTAATCAGTCCTGTTTTCAAAAACTTCTCCAGGATTGGCTGAATTCCCTTTTGAGCCTTTTGTTTCAGAGGATATTGTTTTAGATTAGGTGTCCCAGCATCCCTTTTTAACGGGATTTGTATTGGTCTTGTGTTTCTGGCCTTCCCCGGAGTGCCATCAGCCCACACTTCCAGACTTACCTTTTTGTAGACCTCTGTGGGAAAGAGCTCTGCCTCCTTCTCTGGGGTTTCCATGAGTACAATTTGTAGGCTTAAAGTGTGCTCCAGTGGGACCCTGATGTCAAGCTGTTCTGGCGAGAAGGTTACTTGAGTGTTTAATTTACAAAGGAGATCTTGTCCCAGAAGGGGGATTGGACATTCTGGCATATATAAGAAGCTATGTCCCCTAGTTGGCATTCTAGAGCTTACAGAAACAAATGGTTCTCCCATGACCAAGATAGACTGAGATGTTTTCTGTGCCACCTTGGTGTTTACCACAGAATATGTGGCACCCATATCTATTAGAAAGTCAATCAACTTGTTCCCCACTGTCAATGTTACCCAGGGGTCTTATAGGGAAATTAGAATCAGACGCCTTGGGTCCAAGGGCTTCTTCATTCATTATCAGATTGCTCCTCTCTTTCTACCATATGAGAGGCTCCTGTCTTCCTTCTATTATTCTTTTCGTCTAGGGCATTCTCTTTTACAATGCGCTTCCTCCTTGCAGTGAGCACATTGCTCCTTCCCCAATGGTGGCTTACCTTCTTTTAGGTTACTCACCTTCTGGGAATTCAATGCTGCTGCCAGAAAAGGTGCATTCCATTTTGCATCTTCTTGCTTTTGTCATTGTTCCCTGTTGTTGAATACTTTAAAAGCAACATCTACTAATTGAGAAGGGTTCATTCCAAATACACCATCTAACTTCTGTAATTTTTTCCTTATATCTGGGGTGCTTTGCCCAATGAAAGTCATACATTCTCAGGGGTCTCAGGGTCTGCATCCATGTAGCACTTATAAGCTTGATAAATCCTTTCCAGGAACTCTGATAGATCCTCATTTGGCTTTTGTTTTATCTCCTGAATCTTGTTTAAGCTCTTTTGTCTAGATACCCCCTTTTGAAGACCCACTAAGACACATCCCCTGTAGTGTTCTAGGCATGTCCCCATTATTAGGATCCCAGTTAGGCTCAGCAATAGGGACTGCCAAATTTGCTTCTGGAGTTCCATTTGTATCCACTAAATGGAGCTGGTGCACTTCCTCTCTACCATCCTCCTTTCATCCTCAGTAATCATTATATTCATGAGCGTGAATGTCCGCCCAAGTGGGATGGTGAGTGGCAAATATTGAGGTGAAAAGTTCAGTCATATGGAGTGGGTTAAGGTTTTTCCAGTTAAGCAAATCCTAAGTCGAGAATGGATTCTGCATCCATAAGAGCCCAGCTGGCTGGCCATTTTCATTACGGACTCCTACAGGATATCAGCGCAAGGGAAATTGACCTGCTGCGGAAGTTGCTCTCAGTTCAAATTGGGTGCCCTGTCGGGTCTTAGTTGGTGATACTAAACCGGGTCCCTCCGCCACCGGGGTTACCATAGAAACTTCTATTCGATCCCCATGAGTGGGGGAAACAAGAGGTAGTGAAAGGGGTGAATATGTTGGTGGCATGGGGTGGGGCAGTTGGAACAGCTCCCCAGTGCATGCAGCCTGCTCAGCCAGTGGGGGAGCTGGATGGGCCAGAGGGGGTGTTTAAGCTCTGGAATAATATAATATGTCCCCACTCTTACTTTCTCCCCCTTCCCCTTGTAGAACAGTTTCTCCCTTGGGTTTCCTTTCAGACCGTTGTACCATAAGGTGGCAGTCCTCTGACTCCTTCCTCCTGATGCAATAGCATAAATACTTCTACATATGGAATCTCACCTCTTTTCCCTGCTCTTTTGCAAAACACTTCTAACTGCCAGATCGTCTGATAATTGAGTGAGCCATTCAGGGGCCCATCGTTCTTCTGATCCTAACATATATTGGGTCCACACCCTATTACAATAGTATATCATGTCTTTCTTAGTCATAGGCTCATAGCTATGTTTTGTCCATTTATCTAATATATGCCCCAAAGGACTATCCTTCAGGATTGATGGAGTATTTCCCTTTTTGATAAGTCTGATAACACCAAAACATGAAAGACGCAGACAAATTCCAACACAAAAAGCACAAATTCTAGCATCAATGCACACAAAACCAAAAGAAAACCAAGACCAAAACCAACGAACTAGTTCCCAATGAACCAGTTTCCAAAATCAGGTAGAGTCCAACAACAATTCCCCTCTCCAACAGGGTACCTCGACCAAATTGGCTTGTTCCATAAAGGAAAAGCCCAAATTGAGGGGGGAATATGTTTCCAGTGTGCACGCCAGAGCGACTTACCGATCAAAATCAAACTGAGTCCGTCGACTCCTAGAAGTTTCTTGGTTCCTTGCTTCAACTGCCAAGCGCTGGGGTAGCTGGTGTCGCTTCAGGGTACTTTGAAGGGAAGATCCTCAGGACAAATGGACCTGGCAGCTGCTAGGGTCTTCTTGCCCCAATATTCCTTGACTGGGGCCAGGTAGCCATGAGCCACAAGGTTCCTGGCTGGCTAAGCCAAATTCGTTACCGAGTCCAAGCTTGCTCTGCTCGCCGCACGACAGGCCAGTAAATCAGAGACGAGGTGTTGAGGCAAAGAAGACGACTTTATTCAGAAAGCCAGCAGACTGACTAGATGGCGGGCTAGGGTTCCCAAAAACCATCTTATCAGGGTCTGGATGTCAGTTTCTTTTACAGAATCAGAGAGGGAGAGGCAGTGGGGAAGTAAAGTAAAAAGGGCCATCAGTCTTTTTTTTTTTTTTTTCCTGGTACGTGGGCCTCTCACTGTTGTGGCGTCTCCCATTGCAGAGCACATGCTCCGGACGCGCAGGCTCAGCGGCCATGGCTGACGGGCCCAGCTGCTCCGCGGCATGTGGGATCTTCCCAGACCAGGGCACGAACCCATGTCCCCTGCATTGGCAGGCGGACTCTCAACCACTGCGCCACCAGGGAAGCCCCGGGCCATCAGTCTTGCAAAACATCTCCTGGAAGGACCAGCCTCAGTGAGGGGATGTGTTAATTTTTTCTTTCTGGCAGCCATTCACAGGTGGGCAGGGTCAGATTGTCTCCCTGTGAGCTGAACAGAGGCACTTTAGTTTAACATTCTGGCAGAGGCAGCAGGGTTCCCTGAGGCACGCCATTATGTATGATTATAATAACAAAAGCAACGAAAAGCAAAGGTTAAAGTCGAAGAAACAGATCCAACATGGAGTCCAATTTAGCTCTCCCTGTTACAACACCAAAAAAAGAGAAGTTATTTACAGCATGTAAACTGTAGCTGTAATTTAAAAGATATGTATAATTTGTGATCACTTTTAAAGACAAGTATTATATAAACCGGTATTGGCTCCTTCTAGTAAGTGTAGAATATTAGCTTGTAAAACATTTTTTTGAGCAGCGATGGCGGCGGCGGCGGTGGCAACAGCAGCGGGGTCTGCTGGTGGTTGGGGCTCCGGGCCCGGGTGGCAGCACCATCTTGTGCCCGGGGCCAGTGGGGAGGCCGAGGAGGGCGCCCCGGGGGTCGCAGGGGACTACGGGAACGGCTTGGAGTCTGAGGAACTGGAGCCTGAGGAGCTGCTGCTGGAGCCCGAGCCCGAAGAGGAGCCGCCCCGGCCCCGTGCTCCCCGGGAGCTCCTGGCCCTGGGCCTCGCTCAGGAGCCCCCGGCAGCCAGGAGGAGGAGGAGGAGCCGGGACTGGTCGAGGGTGATCCGGGAGACGGCACCATTGAGGACCTGGAGCTGGAAGCGATCAAAGCTCGAGTCAGGGATGGGGAGGAAGAAGCTGAGAAGCTAAAGGAGCCACTGAACGAGGTAGAGAAGAAGATGAATATGAGTCCAGCTCCAGGCAATGCTGGCCCAGTTATCATGTCCACTGAGGAGAAGATGGAGGCTGATGCCCGTTCCATCTATGTTGGCAATGTGGACTATGGTGCAACAGCAGAAGAGCTAGAAGCACACTTTAATGGCTGTGGTTCAGTCAACCGTGTTACCATACTATGTGACAAATTTAGTGGCCATCCCAAAGGGTTTGCATATATAGAGTTCTCAGACAAAGATTCAGTGAGGACTTCCTTGGTCTTAGATGAGTCCCTATTTAGAGGAAGACAAATCAAGGTGATCCCAAAACGAACCAACAGACCAGGCTTCAGCACAACAGACTGGAGGTTTCCCGTGAGCCCAATACAGTGCCCGGACCACCAACTGCAACAGTTCCAGCTCTCGATTCTACAGTGGTTTTAACAGCAGGCCCCGGGGTTGTGTCTACAGGGGCTGGGCTAGAGTGACATCATGGTATTCCCCTTACTAAAAAAAGTGTGTATTAGGAGAGAGAGGAAAAAAAGAGGAAAGAAGGAGAAAAAAAAAAGAATTTTTTTAAAAAATGAAAAAACAGAAGATGACCTTGATGGAAAAAAATATTTAAAAAAAAATGATATACTGTGGAAGGGGGGAGAATCCCATAACTAACTGCTGAGGAGGGACCTGCTTTGGGGAGTAAGGGAAGGCCCAGGGAGTGGGGCAGGGGGCTGCTCATTCACTCTGGGGATTCACCATGGACATGTCTCAACCGCGCAAGCTGCTCCCCCTGTTTCCCTGTCCCCCTTTGCCCCCTTGTGGGCTGCTCAAGGGTAGGTGAGCACGGGTGGTAGGAGGATTTTTTTTACCCAGGGCTCTGCAAGGACACCAAACTGTTCTGCTTGTTACCTTCCCTCCATCTTCTCCCTAGCTTTCACAGTCCCCTCCTGCCTGTTCTTGTCCTACCAGGTCTACCACCCACCCCACTCCTCTTTTCTGGCTCCCTGCCCCTCCAGATTGCCTGGTGATATATTTTGTTTCCTTCTGTGTTTCTTTTTCTGTTCTGGGTGTCTTTCATTGCAGGTTTCTGTAGCCGGAAGATCTCTGATCCGCTCGCAGCGGCTCCAGTGTAAATTCCCCTTTCCCCTGGGGAAATGCACTACCTTGTTTTGGGGGGTTTTGGGGTTTTTTTTGTTTTTCAGTTTTTTGTTTTGTTTTCCTTTACCTTTTTTTCTTCTATTTGGAGGGAATGAGAGGAAGTGAGGACAGGGAGGTGGGAGGTGGATTTTGTTTATTTTTTTAGCTCGTTTCCAGGGGTGGGAGGTTTTTTTTTAATATGTGTCATGAATAAAGTTGTTTTTGAAAATAATAATAATTAAAAAACCCATTTTTTAAATCTGTGTAAGAGGAAAACACAAACTCAGGAAAAGTCATCTTGAAAGGAGATGACTATTGCCCTGGATGACCAGCTAGAAACAGGGTCTGCCGTGAGTGGTGGGCAGATCCAAGAGGAGAGGGGCCTGCACACTCACCCTTCTGCCTGGAAAGGAACCTCAAGTTGTCCTTTCTGGAAGATGTGAACAAGATGCGTTTCTCATGATGCTAGCAGAGCAGGTCAACATAGCCTGTGGGTGGGACAAATGGCAGTTAAAGAATGTCTTACTTTGGGAGGTGGACTGCAGAAAACACAAAGCTTCATGAAAAGCTTGAGCTTGAAATGTTCTACAGATTCAGTGAGCAAGAGTTTCACTCAGCTTGTGCAGTCACCTTGGGAGGAGCTGCCAGAAGCCCTGCCCAAGGGAATTATCCACAGCCCAGGTCCTGCATCATCAGCATCTGAGATCTTTTCTCACTGGGGTCTGGAAATAGCATCCTGTGATGTGATTTATAATAAGAAATATGTATTTAATCTTTGTCTCAGTTTCTGGCACAGAGTTCCTAAAACACTTGGAATTTCCTATGTGGTAAGAGGGTTATCCCTCTTTTTTATGTTAATGAGTGACTTTTGGATGCACCTAAGGGTAGGGGCTGGTTGCCAGGAGAACCAACCATGTGATCCATGTGATTAGAGAGTTGGAATTTTCAGTCCCACCTCCTGACCTCCAGGGAGGGGAGATGGGCTACAGTTTGAATCAATCAGGAATGGCCAATGATTTAATCAATCATACCTTTGTAATGAAGTCTCCATAAAAACCCAAAAGGACAGAGTTGAAGAGCTTCT
Source organism: Platanista minor (assembly GCA_004363435.1). Classification (NCBI taxonomy): domain Eukaryota; kingdom Metazoa; phylum Chordata; class Mammalia; order Artiodactyla; family Platanistidae; genus Platanista; species Platanista minor. The sequence continues at coordinate 20,462 of RJWK010035502.1, forward strand.
GGGTTGGTGAACATATGGAGGTTTGGGGAGGGTGGTGCACCCAGAGAGGGCATGGAAGCTCCACACTCTTTCCCTGTACCTTGCCCTATACATTTCTTCCACCTGGCTGTTCTTGAGTTACATACTTTTATAATAAACTGATAATCTAGTAAGTAATATGCTTCTCTGAGTTTTGTGAGCCACTCTAGCAAATCAGTCAAACCCAAGGTGGGGCTCGTTGGAACCTCCAGTCTACAGCCAGTTGGTTAAAAGCGCAGCTGATGACCTGGACTTGCGATTGGCATCTGAAATGTGTGTCAGGGGCAAGGGGATGGCAGTCTTATAGGAATCTGATGCTATCTCTTGGTAGATAGTGTCAGATTTGAGTTGAATTGTAAGACTTCCAGCTGGTGTCAGAGAATTACTTGGTGGTGTAGGGAAACCCCCTTCTCCCATATTAGAGTGCAGAACTCATACGTTGCAACCCTAGAAAGGCTCAGAAACCATAGGAAGAACTATGAATATAAATAAGAAGAAGGTTAGTGCAGAACAAGGAAGAAAAATGTGAATCTAAGGCAGTAGGTAGCATTTGGGTCACAGTTTTATAGTGAGTACAGCACTCAACTGTTTCTTAGCATGTTCAAAGTACTGAAGGTGGTCTGTATTTTAGACTTCGATTTTAATTGTTTATAAGTGGGATTCAGTAAAATTTTAAATGTTTAATTGGGGAAAATTTTCAATACTCAGGTGTTATGTGTTAGATATATAAGAAGTGTATTAATATTTAGAGATGGGTTATTTTTTCATGTTTAATAGATTCATGAGCCAGATAAATTGGGCATCAACAATGTACAGACAGTAACATGTGAGCCCAACAGCATGCACATAGCTGGCTCCCAGACTCACACCCAGGAAATGCTCACAATCCCAGAGTTAACTGAAGGCAGAGGGATGGCCATGGAGATGTTTTGGGTTTGCTGTCTTAAAATGCCAGAAATCCCCCATTTCTCTGACCTAGAGGCCAGAAAGGTCCAGAGGGTGACATCATTTCCAAGCCACCCCACTCCAGGATAGACCACCCCCCCCCCACCTTCCCTGCACCCACAAAGGACTTAGAAGAAGTGAGTAGTGGGAAGAAGGATCAGTACAGGTGGCTTGCAGGGCACACCTATGTGATTCTGCAAAGGCAAACCTTCAAGGAGTGACACAGAGCTGCAATTTGGGAGGCCAGGGATGGCCTGGCACCATCCCATGGGCCATGCACCTCTAGGACTTCCCTTCCCCACTCTGGGGACTGCAAAAAGGAGACCCAGCTGGGAGCCCATGATCTGCATCATGGCCCACTGTAGGTAGATTTTTTATATGTGTTCTTATCAGCTTAAGATAAGTTGTTATAAGATGTTTTCTGTAAGCCTCCTGGTAACTACAAAGAATAAACCTGTAGTAGATAACACAAAGGTTAAAGAGAAAGAAATCCAAGCATAACACTGCAAAAAAATCAGCAAATCACAAAGGAAGACAGTAAGAGAGGAAGAAAAGAATGAAAGAATGAAAAAAAGCTAGAAAATAATGAAAAAGATGGCAATAGTTAGTCCTTACCTATCAATAATTACTTTAAATATAAATACAATATTTTATAAGAACTATAAATGGAGTATAACCTTTAATACAGTGAATCACTATATTGTACACCTGTAACTTATATAATATTGTACATCAACTAT
>RJWK010035504.1:0-22163 GCA_004363435.1 Platanista minor
GGAAAGGCACGATTGCAGATTTCAAAACAATATAGGACATGCTATACAGGGATATATAGCAAGGGCATTTTTGACACGTCCTGATTTTCCTGCACTGTGCTGAAGAAGAGCAGGCCTACAAGTTCTCCTAAGTGAAGCACACGTATGCATCCTGCCATAGATAGAGAACACACTCAACTAAAACGACTGAAAAGATTTCCCACCTAGTCGCAGATTCCAATGTCTTTTACCTCAGAATCCTAAAGTTGTTTAAAACTTAAAGAAAGAAATCGAGACCACCCATTTATAAAGAACTCATCACCACCTGTGTCTCCCACAGTGTCATCATTTCATTCAGAACAAGAACAAATGAATTAATACTTCATGCTGCTCTCTCTGTTTTGACACCGTCCGAATGCCACGGGGAGTTTTTCATTGGCTTCGGATGAAGGAGGACTTGCGTCCATTTCAGAGTGGTACACGGTATGAGAAAAAACTCCGTATAGCCACACTGAATGACTGCAGCCACAATTCTGTCAAAGAGAACACACAGTGACTCACACTGTGGACACTGTTTCCTTCAAAGAACTGAAACTTTGGCTGAATGTTCTGGCGTGCTCTCATGTGAGAGACACATAAGTTTGGGAATTTGCCAGAAAGTATTGAATGTTGGCAGAAATGCTTTTGCATACTGGGAACATGTAACCGGACATTCACGAACCCTACCAAGCCATCTCAGAAGCCTGGGTACTGTGGAGCTCACAAAATGCCCCCCATTGCCTCAAATCATAGAAAAAATTTTCCTTCATCTTTCTGCTGAAAATGCCTGAAACTTCCATTCCCTGGGTTATTGGAAACAGTCACATTTCTGTTTGGAGTCGAGAGTGATTTTCTGTGGATAAACAATATGCTACCTCTTCTCGAGGAGAAGAGACACATTAACATGGTCTTGCAATCACTCTCAGAGCCCCATAAAGATAGATGTGAGGCAAGAGGCTATGTGACTTTCATGCCCTACGTCTTTACCACCCAGTACAAGAAGGCAGGGATTAGAAGTTCTGTAGTTGAGGTCGACTTACTGTTTTCATCTTTTCCATGAGTAAAAGGTTGAATGGACTAACAGGAAAGCTTTCCATTCCTCACACATGCAGCACCTTAGGATTCCCTCTTGCAGACCCCGTTCCTACCAATGTGAGATAGAGGAGGAGTGGAAAAATTCCTTGCCCAATTCTAAACCAGGATAGCTTTCCGTCAGAGAAGGAAGAATGTGAAAAACCTTTGGTGTGTTATCTTTAACCAAAGCCCTTCTGGACACCTGGGCAACCCACTTAATGTATAAGTGTGTGGCAGGATCATTTGACTACACCCGGATAGATACCAATTTTAGGAAAGAATCAATGTTGCCTGTTCCGACACAAGGGCAACAATTCTCCGAGGTAAAACAGTACCTGCTTACTCACTGAAGCTCCTGTTTCCTACAGGGAAAGCGCTCAGCCATGAAAGTTTTTGCCCTCCTTGGGGTAAAACATATGACCCTTCAGAGTAGAAAACAGGGCCACCAGCTGTGGGTCAACGCTTTATAGGATACTGGCATTGGGATCGCGTGACATCACAAAGCATTGCCTTCAACCTCAGAATGGGTAGCTTCGCAGGACTGTCATGGTAGCTACCAGCTGCTCAGACACCTGGTGGAAGGTGTTTGTGTGGAAAGACAACGGTGTCTAGGGCTTCCTGTGTTCCATTGCTAGAAAAATTGTTATTGTGTATAGGGACACCAGGTCTGTCCATACTGATTAAAAACTCTTAGCCTGCTCTTTGTTAGAATTCCAATTGTAAACGTGCAGCTTTATTTAACCTCTGGAAATGGCACGTTTCCTTTATTCAGAAAAATACAGGAGACAGTTAATAGTAAGGACATATTAATATGACAGGTTAATAGTAAGGACATATTTCACAGGTCCTGAATTTCCTGCACTCTCCTGCGTGACAGCGTGCTTCAAGTTCTCCTATGGGAAACAGACCTGCGCATCCATTCTTAGATAGAGAACATACGACACAAAAAGAACTGAAAAGCCTCCCCACCTAGTCGCAGGTTCCAATATCTTTTACCTCAAAGCCCTAGGGTAGTTTCAAATAAATAAATAAATAAATCGAGTCTGCCAAATTATCTAGAAGAAATCACCATCTCTGTGCCTCACCAAGTCTCCATGTCATCAGTGCAAGAACACACAAAAATAAACTTCGTGCTCCTGTCTTCTGACACCGTCCGAATGCCTTATGAAATTGTTCGTTGGATCCGAGTTAAGGTGGTCTCTGACTCTCTCTCAGGGTGGTACCTGGTGTGAGCGAAGACTCAGCATAGCCCCTGTACATCTCTGGTGCCACACTTTTGTCTAAGAGAACCCAAAGTGCCTCACCATTTTAGAGGCACTTTCCTACACCAAATGGAGAAGATGAATGAAAGCTTTGGGCTGCTTGCTTGTGAGAGACACATGACTATGAATTTGACAGAAACAATTGAGTGTAGCCAGAACTGCTTTCATATACTGGGAACTCTTGCCCGCACATTCATGCACACTTCTAAGCGACCTCAGAAGGCTTGGCATTGCATATCTCGCAAAACACGCACCAGGGCCACCAAAACCCAGAGAAAATTTCCTTCACCTTTCAGCTGAAAACACCTGTAACTTCTTTTTCCTGGGTTACTGGACATTGTGTCATTTTTGTTTGGAATTTACAGTGATTTTCTGTGGAGAAACTATATCCCATCCCTTCCCGAGGAGAAGACACACATTTAAATGGTCTTCCAATATCTGCTTTCAGAGCCAAATGAGGATAGATATGAGACCAGTGCCTGTGTGCTTTGCATTACCCAGGTCTTAACCAACCAGTTCATAAAGACAAGGCTTAGTAGTCCTTTGCAGTGTGTGACCAATTGGCTTCATCCTTTACATGAGTAAACATGTTCAGCAGACTGATAGGAAAACTTTCCATTCCTCACACATGGAGCACCTTTGGATTCCCTCCACCATTCCTCGTTTTTACCAATGAGAAATTGAGTGTTAGTTGAAGAAATCCTTGCCCTTTCATTCACCAGGAACTGTTTCCTTCACTGAAGGAACAGTGTGAGAAACCTTTTGTGTTATCTTTACCTTAAGAACTTCTGGTGACCTCTTCAATCCGGTTAATATACAATGGTGTGGCAGGAACATTAGTGCTACACCTGGATAGGTACCAGTATTGGTAAAAGTCCAAAGTCACCTGTTCTTACACTGCTGTGACAATTCACTGAGGTAAAAGAATACCTGTTTACTCACAGCAGGGCCTGTTTCCTACATAGATAGCTCTCGGACAGTAAAGTTTATCCTCTCCATGGCGTGAAATCCATCATCCTTCAGAATAGAAAACATTGCCACCTGCAGTGTGTAAGCATTTTTTGGATACTGGCATTTTGAACCGATAACATCACAAAGCATTGCCTTCAACCTCGGAATGTGTGGTATGGAAGGTCTGTCATGCCTGTTCCCAGTGGCTACAACCTTGGGTGGATGGAACTTGTGCTGAAAGACAACGGTGTCTAAGCCTGTCTGAGTTCAACTGTTAGGTAACAACAGTCATTGTGTATAGGTTCACCAGGCCTATAAGGACAGATTGAAAACTTTTCCCCCTGTTGTTTCGTAGAATTCAGGTTGTAAACCTGCAGCTTTACAGACCTCTGTAAAGACACGTTTCCAGTTTTCAAAATAATATAGGACTTGCTATACAGGGATATATAGCATGGGTATTTTTGACACGTCCTGATTTTGCTGCACCGTGTTGAAGAACAGCAGGCCTACAAGTTCTCCTAAGGGAAGCAAACTTGGGCATCCCGCCATAGATAGAGAACACACTGCACTAAGCCAACTAAAGAGTGTTCCCACCTTGTCGCAGATTCCAATGTCTTTTACCTCCAAATGCTAAAGTTGTTTAAAAAATAAATAAAGAAATCGAGACCGTCCAGTTATACAGAAAAAAATCACCTGTGTGTCTCACAATGTCACCATTGCATTCAGTACAAGTACACACGAAGAAAAACTTCATGCTGCTCTCTCTGTTCTGACACAGTCCGAAAGCCATGGGAAGTTTTTCATTGACTTTGGTGTAAGGAGGCCTTGCCTCTATCTCAGAGTGGTACACGGTGTGAAAAAAGAGTCAGTGTAGTTGCTGAGTATTCTGGTTCTACATTTCTGTCAAAGAGAAACCGAAGTGCCTAACACCCTGGACGCAGTTTCCTAAAAAGAACTGAGACCATGGAGGAATATTTTGTGTGCTCTCTTGTGACAGATATATACGCTTGTGAATTTGACAGTAACTATTGAATCGTGGCGGAAATGTTCTCACATACTGGGAACTTGTGCCCCGGCATTCATGAACACTTCCAAGCGACTTCAGAAGCCTTGGTACTGCGGATCTCACAAAACACTCACTAGTGCCTCAAATCCTGGGAAAAATTCCCATTCACCGTTCAGCTGAAAGTGCCTGATACTTCCTTTCCTTTGTTTAATAGAAAGGCTTGCATTTCTGTTTGGAGTTTAGAGTGATTTTCTGTGGAGAAACAACACGCCATCTCTTCTCTAGGAGAAGAGACAGATTAACACGGTCTTGCAATATCTTCTCTCAGAGCCAAATGAAGATAGATGTGAGGCAAGAGGCTGTCTGCCTTTCATGCCCTAGGTCTCTACCACTCAGTAGAAGAAGACAGGGATTAGTAGTTCTTTGGTAGAGTTTGACCAATAGCTCTCATCCTTCCCATGAGTAAATATGTTGAATGGACTACCTGGAAATCTTTCCATTCCTCGCACATGCAGCACCTCTGGATTCCCTACACCAGGCACCATTTTTACCAATGTGAGATGGAGGATTAGTGGAAAAAATCCTAGCCCAGTCCCACACCAGGAAAGCTCTCTGTCACAGAAGGAACATTCTGAAAAATCTTTAGTGTTTTATCTTGATCCTATGAGCTTCTGGTGACCTGGGCACACCTCTTATTGTATAAGGCTGTGACAGGAGTATTTGCACTACCCCCTGATAAATACCAGTTTTAGGAATGAATCAATGTTGCCTGTTATGACACTAGTGCAACATTCTCTGAGGTCAAAGAGTACCTGCTTACTCATTGTAGTTCCTGTTTCCTACATGGAAAGCATTCGGACTCAAAAGTCTTTCCTCTTCTTGACATAAAACACATCACCCTTCAGAATAGAAAACAGGATCACCAGCAGTGTGTAAACACATTTTTGGATACTGACATTCTGAACCTGCAACGTCACAAAGTGTTTCCTTCAACATCAGAATGTGTAGCTTGGAAGGTCTGTCATGCCTGCTCTCAGCTGCTCCAACACCGGGTGGAAGCTACTTGTGTGGAAAGACAACAGTGTCCAAGACCTTCTGAGTTTCAGTGATAAGAAACACAGTCATTGAGTATAGGGACTCCAGGCCTTTCCAGGATGATTGAAAACACTTTGACCTCTTCTTTTATAGAATTCAGGTTGTAAACCTGCAGCTTTATGGAACCTCTGGAAAGGGCCCATTTTCAGGATTCAAAACAGCATAGGACATGCTATATAGGGATATATAGCAAGGGCATTTTTCACACGTCCTTAATTTCCTGAACTCTGCTGAAGGACAGCATGTCTACAAGTTCTTCTAAGGGAAGCAAACATCGGCATCCGTCCTGAGATAGAGAACGTACTACACCAAACAGACTGAAAAGCATTTCCACCTAGTCTCCGATTCCAATATCTTTTACCTCCAAATCCTAAAGTTGTTTAAAAAAATAAATAAATAATCCTAGACCGTCCAGATATAAAGAACAAATCAACACCTGTGTCTCTCTCAAAGTCACCATTGCATTCAGTGCGAGACCACAAGAAGAGAAACTTTGTGCTGTTATCTCTGTTCTGACATCATCTGAATGCCCTGGGAAACTGTTCATTGCCTACAGGTTAAGGATGCCTCTGCCTGTAAAAAATAGTGGTCCCTCGTGTGAGGAAAGACTCAGTGTGGCTGCTGTGTTTCACTGGTGGAACGATTATGTCAAACAGAACACAAAGTGCCTTAGAAACTTGTACGCAGTTTCCTACACAGCAAGGAGACATGCATGAATGTTCTTACAGGCTAGTTTGTGAGAGGCACATTTATGAATTTTATAGAAACCATTGAATGTACCTGGAAGTTCTTTCACATACTGGGAATTTGTACCCGGGCATTCATGCACACTTCCAAGCACCTCAGAAGCCTTGGCACTAAAAGTCTCACCAAAAACATACCAGTGCCTCCAAATCCTGGAGAAACCTCCCTTCAAATTTTGGCAGAAAATACATGAAACTTCTGTTCCCTGGCTTACTGGAGAAGGTAGTATTTCTGATGAGAGTTTAGAGTGACTTTCTGTGGAGATAAGCCAAGACATATTTTCTCGAGGAGAAGATACATTAACACGGTCTTCCAATAGCTCTCTCGAAGCCAAAGAAACATAGAGGGGAGACCAGAGCCTGTGTGCCTTGCATGACCTGGGACTTTACCACCCAGTTCAAGAAGACAGGTACTAATAGTCCCTTGGTAGATTAAGACTAATTGGCTTCATCCTTTCCATGAGTACATATGTTGAACGGACTAACAGGAAAGTTTTCCATTCCTCGTACATCCAGCAGCTCCCTCCAGCAGACATCATTTTTACCAATGAGTGATGGAAGATTAGTTGAACAAATCATTGCCCAATCCCACACAAAGTAACTCTCCATCACAGAAGGAAAAGTGTGAAGTACCTTTATTGTGCTATCATGAACCCAAGAGCTTCTGGTGACGTGAGCAAATGCCATAATGTATAAGGGTGTGGCAGGAGCCTTTGCACTACACACAGATAGATACCTATTTTAGGAAAGAACCCAAGTTTCCTGTTCTGACACAGGTGCAACAATAATCTGAAGTCAAAAAGTACCTGCATACGTACTGGAGTTCCTGTTCCCTATGCGGAAAGCACTCAGTCACAAAAGATTTTCCTCTCTGTGGCATGAAACACATCACCTTTCAGAGTAGAAAACAGGGCCACCAGCAGTGTGAAAACTCTTTTTTGAATACTGGCATATCAAACACGTGCCATCATAAAGCCTTGCCTTAAACCTCAGAATGGCTAGGTTGTAAGGTCTGTCATGCCTGGTCCCAGCTGCTCCAACACCCGGTGGAAGGTACTCACAATGCAAGACAAATGTGTCTAAGGCTTTCTGAGTTCCACTGTGAAGAAACACAGTCATTGCATATTGGGTCACCAGGCCTTTTCAGACAGTTTGAAAACACTTTCCCCCATTCTTTGTTAGAATTCAGGTTGTAAACATGTACCTTTATGGGAGCTCTGGAAAGGGCATGTTTCCAGGTTTCTACACAATATAGGATATGTTATATAGAATAAAAAGCATGGGCATATTTCACGTCCTGAATTTCCTGCATTCTGCTGAAGGACAGCTTACCTCCTAGTTGTCCTAAGGCAGGCAATCATGGGCAAACTTCCTTAGATAGAGAGCATACTGCACCAGACTGACTGAAAAGCATTGCCACCTGATCACAGATTCCAATATCTTTTACCTCCAAATCCTAAAGTAGTTTAAAACAAATTTAAAAAAATAAAATAAATTGAGATTGTCCGGTTATATGGAACAAGTCATCACCCTGTGTCTCTCACAGTGTCTCCATTGCATTCAGTAAAAGAACACACGAAGATAAACTTCGTGCTCTGACACATTCCGAATGCCATGGGAAATTGTTTGTCGGCTATGGGTTAAGGACGCCTCTGCCTGTAAAAAATGGTGGTACCTGGTGTGAGTAAAGACTCAGTTTGGGCACTCTGTATCACTGGTGGAACAATTATTTCAAAGAGAACCCGAAGTCCCTCACCCCCTTGGGCTCAGTTTCCTACACAAAAGGGAGATTGTGTATGAATGTTTGGGCATGCCAGCTTGTTGGAGACACATACATTTATTAATCTGACAGAAGTCATTGAATGTAGCCAGAAGTGCTTTCAGATACTGGGAACTTGTACCGGGCATTCATGCACACTTTCACTTTCACCTCAGAAGGCTTGGCACTGAACATCTCACAAAAAACTTACCAGTGCCTCCAAATCCTGGAGAAAAGCTCCTTTCAAATTTCAGCTGAAAATGCCTGAAACTTCTGTTCCCTGGCTTATTGGAAACGGTACTATTTCTCTTTGGAGTTTAGAGTGATTTTCTGTGGAGAAACGTCATGCCATCACTTGTCAAGAAGACACACATTAACACGGTCTTCCAATAGCTGCTGTCGGAGCCAAAGGAACATAGAGGGGACACCAGAGCCTGTGTGACTCGTAAGCCCTAGGACTTTACCACCCAGTTCAAGAAGACAGGGCCTACTCGTTCCTTGGTAGATTAAGACTAATTAGCTTCATCTTTCCATGGCTAGACATGTGGAATGGAGTAACAGGAAAGCTTTCCATTCCTTGGAAATGCAGCACCTCTGGATTCCCTCCACCAGACCTCATTTATACCAATGTGAGATGGAAGATTAGGTGAACAAATAATTGCCCAATCCCACACAAGGAAGCTCTCCGTCACAAAAAGAATAGTGTAAAATGTTAGGAAAAATAGTCATTGCATATAGGGTCACCAGGCATTTCCAGACAGATTGAAAATAATTCCCACTGTTCTTTGTTTAGAAGTCAGGTTGTAAACCTGCAGCTTTACCGGACCTCGTGAAAGGCACTTTCCAGGTTTCAAAACAATATAGGACATGCTATATAGGGGTATATAGCATGGGCATTTTTGACACGTCCTGAATTTCCTGCACTCTCCTGAATGACAGCCAGCCTACAAATTCTCCTAAGAGAAGCAAACATGGGCATCCCTCCATAAATAGAGAACATACTGGAGCAAAAATACTGAAAATCATCCCCACCTCGTCCCAGATTCCAACATGTTTTACCTCCAAATCCTAAAGTTGTTTAAAAATAAATAAATAAATCTAGACCATCCAGTTATAAAGAACATATCACCACCTGTGGCTCTCACAATGTCGCCTTTGCATTCAGTGTAAGAGCACACAAAGGAAAACTTCGTGCTGTTCTCTCTTTTCTGACACCGTTGGAATGCCATGGTAATTTTTTCATTGGCTACGGATTAAGGAGACCTCTGCCTCCTTTCATGGTGGTACACACTATGAGAAAAGACTCAGTGTAGCCGCTCTGTATCACTGGTGTCACATTTCTGTCAAAGAGAAACCGAAGTGCCTCACAGCCTGGACGCTGTTTCTTACAAAGAAGAGAGACCGTGCATGAATATTTTGGCTTGTGAGAGACACATACATTTATGAATTTGACAGAAACTATTGAAGGTTGGCAGAAATGTTTTCATGTTCTGGGAACTTGTATGCAGGCATTCATGCACAGTTCCAAGAGACCTTCGAAGCCTTGGCAAAGAGGGTCTCACAAAACACCCACCAGTGCCTCAAATCCCAGACAAAATTTCCCTTCACCTTTCAGCTGAAAGTGCCTGAAACTCCGTTCCCTGGCTTACTGGAAATGGTCACATTTCTGTTTGGAGTTGAGAGTGATTTTCTGTGGAGAAACAACATGCCATATCTTCTGGATGAGAAGAGACACATTAACAAGGTCTTGCAATAGCTGCTCTAGGAGCCAAAAGAAGATAGATGTGAGTCAAGAGGCTGTGTGCCTTTCATGCCGTAGGTCTTTTCCACCCAGTTCAAGTAGTAGTAGTTCTTTGGTAGAATTCTACTAATTGCCTTCATCCTTTCTATAAGTAAACACATTGAACAGACTGACAGGAAAGCTATCCATTCCTCCCACATGCAGCACCCCTGGATTCCCTCCACCAGACTCCATTTTTACCAATGCGAGATGGAGGATTAGTGGAAAAAAACCTTCCCCAAACCCACACCAGGAAAGCCTTCTGTTACAGAAGGAGCAGTGTGAAAAGACTTTGGTGTGTTATCTTGATCCTATGATCTCCTGGTGACCTGGGCAACTCCCTTAACGTATAAGGATGTGGCAGAAGCGTTTGCACTACATCCGGATAGATACCAATTTTAGGAGAGAACCAAAGTCCCCTGTTCTGACACTAGTGCAACATTCTCTGAGGTCAAAGAGTACCTGCTTACTCACTGGAGCTCCTGTTTCCTACACGGAAAACACTCGGACACAAAAGTTTTTCCCCTTCTCGACTTAAAACACAGCACCATTCAGAATAGAAAACAGGGCCATGAGCAGTGAGAAAATGTTGTCTTCGTACTGACATTTTGAACACGTAACATCACAAAACGTTGCCTTCAACCTCAGAATGGGAAGCTTGGAATGTCTGTCATGCCTGATCACAGCTGCTCCAACCTCGGGTGGAAGCTATTGGCACTGAAAGACAATGGGTGTCTAAGGCTTTCTGAGTTCCACTGTTAAGAAACACAGTCATTGCATATAGGGTCACCAGGCCTTTCTAGACAGTTTGAAAACACTTCTCCCCGTTCTTTGTTAGAATTCAGGTTGTAAACCTGCAGGTTTAGGGGACATCTGGAAAGGGCACGTTTCCAGGTTTCCAAACAATATGGGACATGCTATATACAGACATGTAGCATGGGCCTTTCCTACACATGCTGAATGTCCTGTGCTCTGCTGAAGGACAGTGGGCCTATAAGTTCTCCTAAGTGTAGCAAACATTGACATCCTTCCATAGATGCAGTTCATACTGTAGCAAGCTGACTGAAAAGAGTTCCTACCTAGCGCAGATTCCAACATCTTTACTCCCAAATCATAGAATTGTACAAAAAAATTTTAAAAATTCGGGACCTTCTAGTTATAAACAACAAATAACCACCTGTATCTCTCAGAATTTCAGCTTTGCATTCAGTGCAAGAACACACGAATATAAACTTCGTGCTGTTGTCTCGGTTTGGACACCTTCTGAATACCATGGGAAATTGTTAATTGGCTACTGGTTAAGGAGGAATCTGCCTCTATCTCAGGGAGGTAGCTGGTGTGAGGAAAGACTCAGTGTAGCTGTTGTGTATCATTGGTGCCACAATTCTGTCAAAGAGGACCCAAAGTGCCTCACTCCTTTTGACGCAGTTTCCTACACAGAATTGAAACCGTGCGTGAAAGTTTGGGCATGCTCATTGTGAGAGACACATACTTTTATGAATCTGACAGAAACCATTGAATGTAGCTGGAAGTGCTTTCAAGAATTGGGAACATGTATCCGGGCATTCATGCACACTTCCTATCGACCTCAGAAATGTTGACACTGCATACCTCACAAAACACCAACAACTGCCCCCAAATACCAGACAAATGTTCCCTCCAACTATCAGACCAAAGCCCATGAACCTTCCTTCCCCTGACTTACTGGAAATGTAGCATATTTTTTTGGAGTTTAGAGTGAATTTCCTTGGAGAAACGCCATGCCATCTCTTCTCCAGGAGAAGTAACACATTAACACAGTCTTCCAATAGCTGCTGTTGGAGCCAAATAAGAATAGATGTGAGATAAAAACCTGTGTGCCTTGCATGCTCTAGGTCTTTGCCACTCAATTCAAGCAAACAGGGCCTAGTAGTGCTTTGATAGACTACGACAATTTTGCTTCATCGTTTCCATGAGTAAACATGTTGAATGGACTTACAGGAAATCTTTTCATTCCTTGCAAATGCAGCACTTCTGTATCCCCTCCACCAGACCTCGTTTTTATGAATGTGAGATGGAGGATTAGTTGAAAAAATCTTTGCCCAATCCCACAGCATGAAAGCATTCCGTCATAGAAGGAACAGTGTGAAAAACCTATGGTGTGTTATCTTGATCCTAAGAACTTCGGGTGACCTGGGCAACCCCATAATGTATAAGGTTGTGGCAGGAGCATTTGCACTACCCTCAGATAGTTACCATATTTAGGAGAGAAACAAATTCGTTTGTTTCAATACTGCAGAAACAATTCTTTGAAGTCAAACAGTACCTGCATTCTCGCTGGAATTCCTGTTTCCTACACGGAAAGCACTAGACATGAAAGTTCTTCCTCTCCATGACATGAAACACATCACTCTTCAGAATAGAAATCAGGGCCACCAGCAGTGTGAAAACGCTTTTTTGGATACCAGCATTCCGAACACGTAATATTACAAAGGTTTGCCATCAGCCTCAGAATAGGTAACATTGCAGGTCTGTCTTGCCTCCTCCCAGCCACTCCAACATCTGGTGGGAGGTAATTGTCCTGAAAGACAACCGTATCTAAGGCTTTCCGAGTTCCACTGCTAAGAAAAACAGTCATTGTGTATAGGGTCACCAGGCCTTTCCAGAGAGATTGAAAACATTTCCCCTCGTACTTTGTTATAATTCAGGTTATAAACGTGCAGCATTATGGGACTTCTGGAAAGGACACGTTTCCAGGTTTCCAAACATTATAGGACATGCTATATAGGGGTACATAGAATGGGCATTTTTCACACGTCCTGAATTTCCTGCACTCTGCTGAAAGCGGGCGGGGCATGCAAGTTCTCCTAAGGGAAGCAAACATGGCCATACTTCCATAGATGGAGAACATACTGCACCAAAGTGACTGAAAAACCTTTCCACCTAGTTGCAGATTCCAAGATATGTTACCTGCTAATACTAAAGTTGTTTTAAAAAATAATAATAAATAAGTCAAGACTGCCCAGTTATACAGAACAAATCATCACCTGTGTCTCTTTCAAATTCACCATTGCATTCTTTGCTAGAACACACAAAGACAAACTTTGTGCTGCTGTCTCTGTTCTGATGCCCTCTGAATGCCATGGGAAATTCTTCATTGGCTGAAGGAGGCATCTGCCTCTATCTATGGAGGTACCTGCTGTGAGGAAAGACACAGTGTAGCTGCTGTGTATCTCTGGTGCCATGCTTCTGTCACAGTGAACCCAAAGTGCCTCACCCCCTTGGACGCAATTTCCTATACAGAAGGGAGACAGTGTATGAAAGTGTTGGCTTGCTCACCTGTGAGACACATACCTTTATGAATTTGATAGAAACCACTGAATGTCACCCGAAGTGTTTTCACATACTGAGAACTTGTACCCAGGAATTCATGCACACTTCCAAGCGACCTCAGAAGCTTTGGCAGTGTAGATTTCACAAAACACCCACCTGTGCCTAGAAATCCCTTCAAACGTTCCTTTCAACTTTCCACCGAAATCACCTATAACTTCCTTTCCTGTCTTACTGGAAGAGGTAACATTTCTGTTTGGAGGTTAGAGTGAATTTCCGTGGAGAAACGCCATGCCGTCTCTTCTTGAGGAGAAGGTACACATCAACACGGCCTTCCAATAGCTGCTGTCAGAGCCAAATGAGGATAGAGGTGAGACCAGAGCCTGTCTGTCTTACATGCCTTTGGTCTTTACCACCAAACTGAAGAAGACAGGGCCTAGTAGTCCGTTAGTATAGTAGTACATATTGGATTCTTTCTTTCCATGAGTAAACATGTTGAACGGACTGACCTGAAATTTCTCCATTCCTTGCACATGGAGTACCTCTGGATTCCCTCCACCAGGCCTCATTTGTTCCAATGAGAAATGGAGGATTTGTGGAACAAATCCTTGCTCAATCCCACACTAGGAAAACTTTCAGTCACAGAAGGTACAGTGTGAAAAACTTTGGTGTGTTCTCTTGATCCTAAGAGCTTCTGGTGACCTGCGCAAAACCCTTAGCGTATACGGCTGTTGCAGGAGCATTTGGACTACACACGGATAGGTTTCAGTTTGAGGAGAGATACAAAGTTGCCTGTTCCAACACCGTTGCTACAATAGTCTGAGGTCAAAGAGTACATGCTTACTCACTAGAGCTCCTCTTTCCTACACGGAAAGGACTCAGACACAAATGTTTTTCCTCTTTGTGGATTGAAACACATCACCCTTCAGAATAGAAAACAGGGCTACCAGCATTGTGAAAACGTTTTTTTGATACTGGCATTTCGAACACGTAACATCACAAAGCTTTGCCTTCAACCTCAGAATGGGTAGGTTGGCAGGTCTCTCAGGCGTTCTCCCAGCCTCTCCATTACCATGGTTGAAGGTACTTACGCTGAAGGACAACGGTGTTTAAATCTTTCTGTTGGTCCCCTTTTAAAAAAAACAATTATTGCATATATGGGCACCAGGGCTTTCCAGACAGATTGAAAAAAATTCCCTCCATTCTTTGTTGGAACTCAGGTTTCAAACCCGAAGTTTAAGGGAGCTCTAGAAAGAGCACGTTTCAGAATTTGAAAACAACATAGGACATGACATATAGGGACATATGGCATGGGTGTTTTTAACACTTCCTGAATTCCTGCACTTTGCTGAATGACAATGGGCCTACAAGCTCTCCTAAGAGATGCAAAAATGGGCAACATTCCTTACATTCAGATGATACTGAAGTAAACCTACTGAAAAACGATCCCTCCTATTCTCAGATTTCAACATCTTTTATCTCCAAATCCTAAAGCTGTTTATAAATAAATAAATAAATAAATCTGGACTGTTCAGTTATAAAGAACAAATCAACACCTGTGTCTCTCACAATGTCACCATTGCATTCAGTGCAAGAACACACAAAGAAAAACTTCGTGCTGCTGTCTCTGTTCTGACACCGTCTGAATGCCACGGGAAATTGTTCATTGGATACGGGTTATGGAGGCCTCTACCTCTATCTCAGGGAGGTACCTGGTGTGAGGAAAGACTCTGTGTACACGCTGTGTATCACAGGTGTCACGCCTCTGTCAAAGAGAACCCGAAGTTCCTCACCGCCTTGGACGCAGTTTCCTACACAGAAGGGAGACCATGCATGAAAGATTTTGTGTGCTCTCTTGTGAGAAACACATACCTTTATGAATATGACTA
This sequence comes from Platanista minor, assembly GCA_004363435.1. Classification (NCBI taxonomy): domain Eukaryota; kingdom Metazoa; phylum Chordata; class Mammalia; order Artiodactyla; family Platanistidae; genus Platanista; species Platanista minor. The sequence goes on from RJWK010035504.1 coordinate 14,887, forward strand.
AAAACATTGAAAGTGACCGGAAGTGCTTTCACGTACTTAGAACTACTACCCTGGCATTCATGCACACTTCCTAGCGACCTCAGAAGCCTTGGCAGTGTAGATCTCACAAAACACCCACCAGTGCCTCCAAATCACAGACAAATGTTCCCTTCAACTGTCAGAAGAAAGCGCATTGAGCTTCCATCCCGTAGCTTACTGGGAAAGGTGGCACTTTGTTTGGAGGCTAGAGTGAATACCCGTGGACAAATGTCATGCCATTTCTTTTCGAGGAGAAGGCACACATTAACATGGCCTTCCTATAGCTGTGTCGGAGCCAACTGAGGGTAGATGTGAGACCAGAGACTGTCTGCCTTGCATGCCCTAGGTCTTTACCACCGTGTTCAAGAAGACAGGGTCTGGTAGACTTTGGTAGAGTACGACACATTGGCTTCATTTTTTCCATGAGTAAACACGTTGAATGGACTGATGGGAAATCTCTCCATTCCACACACATGCAGCACCTCTGGATTCCTTCCACCAGGCCTTGTTTGTACCAAAGAGAGATGGAAGATTATTGGGAAAAATCCTTGCCCAATCCCACACCAGGAGAGATTTCTGTCACAGAAGGTACAGTGTGAAAAACCTTTGGTGTGTTCTCTTGATCCTAAGATCTTCTGGTGACCTGGACAAACCACTAAATGTATAAGGGTGTGGCAGGAGGGTTTGCACTACGCCGAGGTAGGTAACAATTTGAGGAGAACCAAAGTCGCCTGTTGTAACTCTGGTGCAACAATCCTCCGTGGTTAAATGGTACCTGCTTAATTCACTGGAGTTCTGTATCCTACAAGGAAAGCACTCAGAGACGAAAGTTTTTCCTTTCCCTAGCGTGAAACATATCACCCTACAGAAAAGAAAACAGGGCCACCAGCAGTGGGAAAATGCTTTTTTGATACTGCCCTGTCGAACACGTAACATCACAAAACCTTGCCTTCAACCTCAGATGGGTAGCTTGGCAGGTCTCTCATGCCTTCTCCCAGCTGCTCCAACACTGGGTTGAAGGGACTTATGCTGAGAGACAACGGTGCCTAAGGTTTTCAGTGTTCTACAGTTAAGAAACAGAGTAATTGCCTATATGGGCACCAGGACTTTCCAGACCAATTGAAAACACTTCCCCCCGTTCTTTGTTAGAATGTAGGTTGTAAACGTGCAGCCTTACCGGACCTCTGGAAGGGGCATGTTTCCAGCTTTCAAAACAATTTAGGACATGCTATATAGGGATATATAGCATGGGCATTTTTCACATGTCCTGAATTTCTTGCACTTTGCTGAAGGACAGCGGGCCTACAAGTTATCCTACGGGAAGCAAATATGGACATCCTTCCTTAGATGAAAAATATACTGCACTAAACCGGCTGAAAAGCATTCTCACCTAGTCACAGATTCCAACATCTTTGACCTCCAAATCCTAAAGTTGCTTACAAAATAAAAATAAATAGAGACCATCCAGTTATAAAGAACAATTCACCACTTGCGTCTCTCAAAAAGTCACCATGCATTCAGTGCAGGAACCTATGAAGACAAACTTTGTGCTGCTGTCTCTGTTCTAACACTGCCCGAATGCCATGGGAAATTCTTCATTGGCTACAGGTTGAGGAGGCCTCTGCCTCTATTTCAGAGAGGTAGCTGGTGTGAAGAAAGGCTCAGTATAGCTGCTGTGTATCACTGGTGCCACGATTCTGTCACAGAGAACCCGAAGTGCCTCACCCTCTTGGACTCAGTTTCCTACACAAAAGGGAGACAGTGCATGAAAGTGTTGGCATGCTCGCTTTTGAGAGAGACACACATTTATGAATTTGACAGAAACCAATGAATGTAGCCAGAAGTGCTTTCACAAAATGGGGACTTGTACTCAGGCATTCATGCACACTTCCGATCGACCTAACAACCCTTGGCGCTACAGGTCTCACAAAACACCCACCAGTGCCTCCAAATTCCAGAAAAAGTTCCCTTCAACTATTAGGCCAAAGCACATAAAACTTCCCTCCTCTGGTTTACTGGAAAAGGTAGCATTTCTACTTGGAGTTTAGAGTCATTTTCCGTGGAGAAACTCCATGCCATCTCTTCTCCAGGAGAAATAACACATTAACACGGCCTTCCAATAACTACTGTCAGAGCCAAATGAGGATAGAGGTGAGATCAGAGCCTGTGTGCTTTGCATGCCCTAGGACTTTGCCACCTAGTTCAAGAAAACAGGGCCTAGTAGTCCTTCCGTGGACTACGACAAATTGGCTTCATCTTTTCCATGAGTAAACACGTTGAACAAACTGACAGGAAATCTTTCCATTCCACACAAATGCAACACCTGTCTATTCCCTCCACCATAACTCGTTTTTACCAATGTGAGATGGAGGATTAGTGGAACAAATCCTTGCCCAATCCCACAGCAGGAAAGCTTTCCATCACAGAAGGAACAGTATGAAAAACCTATGCTGTGTTATCTCGATCTTAAGAGCTTCAGTGACCTAGGCAAGCTCCGTAATGCATAAGATTCTGACAGAATCGTTTGCACTACCCTCGGATGGTTACCAAATTTAAGAGAGAACCAAAGTCGCTTGTTTCAATACTGCTGAAAAAATTCTTTGAGGTCAAACAGTACCTGCTTTCTCACTGGAATTCCTGTTTCCTACACAGAAAGCACTCGGACACGAACATTTTTCCTCTCCATGACATGAAACATATCACTTTTCAGAATAGAAATCAGGGCCACCAGCAGTGTGAAAAAGGTTTTTTGGATTCTGGCATTTTGAAGATCTAACATCACAAAACTTTGAATTCAACCTCAGATGGGTAGCATGGCAGGTCTCTCCTGCCTGCTCCCAGCCGCCCCAACACCGGGTAGATGGTACTTGTGCTGAAAGACCATGGTGTCTTAAGCTTATTGTGTTCCACTGTTAAGAAACACAGTCATTGCATATAGGGTCACCAGGCCTTTCCAGACAGATTGAAAACACTCCCACCCCCGCCATTCTTTGTTAAAACTCAAGCTGTAAACCTGCAAGTTTTGGGGACCTCTGTAAAGGGCACGTTTCCAGGTTTCCAAACAATATAGGACATGTATATAGGGATATATAGCATGGGTATTTTTCAAACGTCCTGAATTTCCTGCACTCAGCTGAAGGACAGCAGCCTACAAGTTCTCCTAAGGGAAGCAGACATGGCATCCTTCCTTAGATGCAGAACATACTGCACCAAACCGACTGAAAAGTGTTCCCACCTAGTCACAGATTCCAACATCTTTTACCTCCAAATCGTAAAGTTGTGTTAAAAAATAAATAAATAAATCGAGACCATCCAGTTATAAAGAACAAATCAGCACCTGTGTCTCACAAAGTCCCAGTTGCATTCAGTGCAAGAACACACGAAGAAAAACTTCGTGTTGCTGTCTCTGTTTTGACATTGTCCGAATACCATGGGAAATTCTTCATTGGCTACGGGTTAAGGTGGTCTCTGTCTCTATCTCAGAGAGGTGTCTTGTGTGAGGAAACACTCAGAGTATCTGCTGTGTATCACTGGTCCCACGTTTCTGTCACAGAGAACCCGTAGTGCCTCACCCCCTTGGACACAATTTCCTGCCCAGAAGGGAGGCTGTGCATGAAACTTTTGGCGTCCTTGTTTGGTGCTGCTGTCTCTGTTTTGAGACCATCCGACTGCCATGGGATATTTTTCATTGGCTACGGGTTAAGGAGGCCTCTGCCCCTAACTCAGGTAGGTACGTGGTATTAGGAAAGCCTCAGTTTAGCCACTGAGTATCACGGGTGCCACGATTCTGTCAAAGAGAACCTGAAGTTCCTCACCCCCTTGGAGGCAGTTTCCTACACAGAAGGGTGACTGTCTATGAAAGTTTTCGCATGCTCTTTTGTGAGAGACACATACCTTTATGAATATGACTCAAAACACTGAATGTGGCAGGAAGTGCTTTCACGTACTTGGAAGTTGTGCCTGGGCATTCATGCATACTTCCAAACGACTTCAGAAGCCTTGGCACTGCAGGTCTCACAAAACACCCACCAGTGTCTCCAAATCCCAGACAAAATTTCCCTTCAACTGTCAGCAGAAATCGCACTAAACTTCCATTCCGTGGCTCACTGGAAAAGGTTGCACTTCTCTTTGGAGGTTAGAGTGAATTTCCGTGGAGAAATGCCATGCCATCTCTTCTCGAAGAGAAGACATACATCAACACGGTCTTCCAATAGCTGCTGTCAGAGCCAAATGAGGATAGATGTGAGACCAGAGCCTGTCTGCCTTACATGTCCTAGGTCTTTACCACCAATTCAAGAAGACAGGGCCTAGTAGCCCTTTAGTAGAGTACGACACATTGGTTTCATTATTTCCATGAGTAAACATGTTGAACAGACTGACAGGATATCTCTCCATCCTAGCACATGCAGCACGTCTGGATTCCCTCGAACAGGCCTCGTTTTTACCAATGAGAGATGGAGAATTAGTAGGACAAATCCTTGCTCAATCCCACACCAGGAAAGCTTTCCGTCAGAGAAGGTACAGTGTGAAAAACCTTTGGTGTGTTGTCTTGATCGTAACAGATTCTGGTGACCTGGGCAAACCCCTTAATGTATAAGGGTGTGGCAGGAGTGTGTGCTGTGCCTGGATAGGTACCAATTTGAGGAAAGAACCGAAGTCGCCTGTTTTGTCACTGGTGCTACAATTCTCTGAGGTCAAACAGTACCTGCTTAACTCACTAGAGATCTTGTTTCCTACAGGGAAAGCGCTCAGACACATTTTTCCTCTCCAAGACATTAAACAGATCCCCTTACAGAATAGAAAACAGGGCAACCAGCAGTGTGAAAACGCTTTTTCGGATACTGACATTATGAAGACATAACATCACTAAGCCTTGCCTTCAACCTTAGATGGGTAGCTTGGCATGTCTCTCATGTCTGCTCCCAGCCACTCCAACACTGGGTTGAAGGGACTTATGGTGAAAGACAACGGTCTCTAAGGCTTTCTGTGTTCCACTGTTAAGAAACACAGACATTGCGTATATGGGCAATAGGGTTTTCCAGACAGATTGAAAAAGCTTCCCCTGTTCTTTGTTAGAATTCAGGTTGTAAACCTGCAGATTTATGGGACCTCTGAAAAGGGCACGTTTCGAGGTTTCAAAACAATATAGGACATGATATATAGAGATATGTGGCATGGACATTTTCACAAGTCCTGAATTTCCTGCACTCTGCTGAAGGACAGCTAGCCTGCAAGTTCTCCTAAGTGAAGCAAACATAGGCATCCTTCCTTAGATGTAGATCATACTGCACTAAACTGACTGAAAAGCTTTCCCACCTAGGTGCTGGTTAGAACATCTTTTAACTCCCAATCTTAAACTTGTTTTACAATAAATAAATCGAGACTGTCCAGTTATAAAGAACAAATCACCATCTTTGTCTCTCACCAAGTCACCTTTACATTCAGTGCAAGAACACACAAAGAAAACCTTGGTGCTGCTGTCTGTGTTCTGAGATCTTCTGAATGCCATGCAAAATTGTTCATTGGCTATGGGTTAAGGAGACCTCTACCCCTAGCTCAAGGAGACACCTGGTGTGAGGAAAGACTCAGTGTAGCCAATGTTTATCACGGGTGCCACGCTTGTGTCAAATAGAACCCGAAGTGCCTCACCCCCTTGGAGGCAGTTTCCTACATAGAAGGGTGACTGTCTATGAATGTTTTTGTGTGCTTACTTTTGTGAGACACATACCTTTATGAATATAACTCAAAACACTGAAAGTGGATGGAAGAACTTTCATGTACTTGGAACTTGTACCCAGGCAATCATGCACACTTCCAAGTGACTTCAGAAGCCATGGCAGTGCAGGTCTCACAAAATACCCACCAGTGCCTCCAAATCCCAGACAAGACTTCCCTTCAACAGTCAGCAGAAAGTGAATTCAACTTCCCTACTCTGTCTTACTGGAAAAGGTAGCACTTCTGTTTGGAGCGTAGAATGTATTTCCATGGAGAAACGCCATGCCATCTCTTCTCGAGGAGAAGACACACATTAACACAGCCTTCCAATAGCTGTTGGAGCCAACTGAGGGTAGATGTGAGACCAGAGCCTGTATGCCTTGCATGCCCTAGGTTTTGCCCCTCAATTCAAGAAGACCGGGCCTAGTAGTTCTTTGGTAGAGTACAACACATTAGTTCCATTCTTTCCTTGAGTTAAAATATTGACTGAACTGAGAGGAAGTCTTTCCATTCATCGGACATGGAGCAGCCCAGGAATCCCTCCACCAGGGCTCATTTTTACCAATGCAAGATGGAGAATTAGTGCAACAAATCGTTTCACATGTCCCACACCAGGAAAGATTTCCTTTATAGATGGAACGCTGTGAGAAAACCTTTGGGATGTATTTTTTTTTTTTTTTTTTTTTTTTGCGGTACGTGGGCCTCTCACTGTTGTGGCCTCTCCCATTGCAGAGCACAGGCTCCGGACGCACAGACTCAGTGGCCATGGCTCACGGGTCCAGCTGCTCTGCAGCATGTGGGATTTTCCCAGACCGGGACACGAACTTGTGTCCCCTCCATCGGCAGGTGGACTCTCAACCACTGCACCACCAGGGAAGCCCTGGGATGTATCTTGATCCTACGAACTTCTGGTGACCTGCGAAAACAGCACAATGTATAAGGGTGTGGCAGGAGACATTGCACTATGACCAGGTAGGTACTAATTTGAGGAAAGAACCAAACTCGCCTGTTCTAACCCTGGTGCAACAATTCTCTGAGGTCGAACAGTTCCTCCTTCACACACTGTTGCTCCAATTCTTACAATGAAAGGACTTGGCCATGAATGTTTTCCCTCTCTGTGGCATGAAACACATTACACAAATGAATCGAAAACAAGCCCACCAGCAGTGTGGAAACGGTTTCTTTTTTTTTGGCATTTTGAACACCAAGCATCACAAAGCCTTGTCCTTCACCTCAGAACAGGGAGGTTGGTAGGCCTGTCACTCCTGCTCTGAGCTGTTCCAAAACAGGTGGTGAAGGTACTTGTGCTATAAGTGCATGGTGAATAGGCTTTTTGTGTTAGGATGTTAAGAAACACAGTCATTGTGTATATGGGCATCACCTGTTTCCCTGAAGTGTTGAAAAGACTTCCCCCTTTCTTTGGTAGAATTCATGTTGTAAACATGCAGCGGTATAGGACTCTTGAAAGGGCCCATTTCCAGGTTAAACACAGTAGAACTCATGCTGTATTGGGATATATAGCGTGAACTATTTTATATACTTGC
>RJWK010035505.1:0-22167 GCA_004363435.1 Platanista minor
CGGGCCTCTCACTGTTGTGGCCTCTCCCGTTGCGGAGCACAGGATCCGGACGCGCAGGCTCAGTGGCCGTGGCTCACGGGCCCAGCCGCTCCACGGCATGTGGGACCTTCCCAGACCAGGGCACGAACCTGCACCCCCTGCATCGGCAGGCGGACTCTCAACCACTGCGCCACCAGGGAAGCCCTATTATGGCTTTTAAGGGCATGCAGTTGACTATGAACATTAAGAGGATGAAAAAAAGGGAAGAGAGAAGAATGACAGTGGGGAACAGGAGACCTTGTGTGAATTCAGCTAAAATACCGAAGATTGCTCATGCCCCACTGAGACCTAAAATTTGGAAAACTAAATGCATTCATGGAGAAAGGCTGAAAAAATAATAATTCCATAGTGCATGACTAGGAGTGAGGAGCCAAAGTGTGGGGATGAGCACAGGGTGCTGCAGTTCATTGTGCTCACGCAGGCTGAATTGGAAGCTAGGCGTGTCCTTACAGCGGTGAAAACTTTTGTAAAATGTGCAATCCATCAGAGGCTAATACTTTTGTAAAATAAATTTTAAAGGAATTATTGGAAGAACAATTCCATGCTTAGGTGCGGTGGCAATGCCAGACTGCTGATAACTTGTGAAATGCTTGCTCTTCAACTCTCTGCTATGCTCCTCTCAGACCAGTAACACAAAGTTCAAAACTGGGCACCAGTCTGTGGACCACACTTTGAAAAGCACTAGTTAACTCCACAGAACCTGATCCCTAAGGATGACACATACAATGCATACTTCAGCTTGGCAAAAATGAGCATCCATGGAATGACTTTTCAAAGGCAGAAATTCTGGGTTCCAGCTCCCCAGAAAAACCTGGTCACTGACAACAGATACATAACTTTAAAGTCAGGGGAAGTTGGTGGCACAGAAGATGAGGGCAGGTAGGAATTTGTTAAAACAGAAATGGTACCATGAAAAATAGTCTAGCGACACAAAGATGCCTTTAGAGGAGACAGAGAGAGCCGGCAAGAAGCATAAATCATAGGTGACTTAAGAGAAGAGTGCCCAACTTAGAAACAAATGACAATGAAAACACAACGACACAAAACCTATGGGATGCAGCAAAAGCAGTTCTAAGAGGGAGGTTTATAGCAATACAATCCTACCTCAAGAAACAAGAAACACCTCAAATGAACAACCTAACCTTACACCTAAAGCAATTAGAAAAAGAAGAACAAAAAACCCCTAAGTTAGCAGAAGGAAAGAAATCATAAAGATCAGATCAGAAATAAATGAAAAAGAAATGAAGAAACAATAGCAAAGATCAATAAAACTAAAAGCTGGTTCTTTGAGAAAATAAACAAAATTGATAAACCATTAGCCAGACTCATCAAGAAAAAAAGGGAGAAGACTCAAATCAATAGAATTAGAAATGAAAAAGGAGAAGCAACAACTGACACTGCAGAAATACAAAGGATCATGACAGATTACTACAAGCAACTATATGTCAATAAAATGGACAACCTGGAAGAAATGGACAAATTCTTAGAAAAGCACAACCTTCCAAGACTGAACCAGGAAAAAATAGAAAATATAAACAGAGCAATCATAAGCATTGAAATTGAAATTGTGATTAAAAATCTTCCAACAAACAAAAGCCCAGGACCAGATGGCTTCACAGGCGAATTCTATCAAACATTTAGAGAAGAGCTAACACCTATTCTTCTCAAACTCTTCCAAAATACAGCAGAGGGAGGAACACTCCCAAACGCATTCTATGAGGCCACCATCACCCTGATACCAAAACCAGACAAAGATGTCACAAAGAAAGAAAACTATAGGCCAATATCACTGATGACCATAGATGCAAAAATACTCAACAAAATACTAGCAAACAGAATCAAACAGCACATTAAAATGATCATACACCATGATCAAGTGGAGTTTACCCCAGGAATGAAGGATTCTTCAATATACACAAATCAATCAATGTGATACACCATATTAACAAATTGAAGGATAAAACCATATGATCATCTCAATAGATGCAGAAAAAGCTTCTGACAAAATTAAAAACCCATTTATGAAAAAACCCTCCAGAAAGTAGGCATAGAGGGAACTTACCTCAACATAATAAAGGCCATATATGACAAACCCACAGCCAACATCGTTCTCAATGGTGAAAAACTGAAACCATTTCCTCTAAGATCAGGAACAAGATAAGGTTGTCCACTCTCGCCACTATTATTCAACATAGCTTTGGAACTTTTAGCCACAGCAATCAGAGAAGAAAAAGAAATACAAGGAATCCAAATCGGAAAAGAAGAATTAAAGCTGTCACTGTTTGCAGATGACATGATACAATACATAGAGAATCCTAAAGATGCTACCAGAAAACTATTAGAGCTGACCAATGAATCTGGTAAAGTAGCAGGATACAAAATTAATGCACAGAAATCTCTTGCATTCCTATACACTAATGATGAAAAAACCTGAAAGAGAAATTAAGGAAACACTCCCATTTACCATTGCAACAAAAAGAATAAAATCTAGGAATAAATCTACCTAAAGGGGCTTGCCTGGTGGTGCAGTGGTTGAGAATCCGCCTGCCGATGCAAGGGACACGGGTTCGTGCCCCAGTCCAGGAAGATCCCACATGCCATGGAGCGGCTGGGCCCGTGAGCCATGGCCGCTGAGCCTGAGCGTCCGGAGCCTGTGCTCCACAAAGGGAGAGGCCACAACAGTGAGAGGCCCGCGTACTGCAAAAAAAAAAAACCTACCTAAGGAGACAAAAGACCTGTATGCAGAAAACTATAGGATACTGATGAAAGAAATTAAAGATGATACAAACAGATGGAGAGATATACCATGTTCTTGGATTGGAAGAATGAATATTGTGAAAAGGACTATACTGCTCAAAGCAATCTACGGATTCAGTGCAATCCCTATCAAACTACCAATGGAATTTTTCACAGAACTAGAACAAAAAATTTCACAATTTGTATGGAAACACAAAAGATCCCAAATAGCCAAAGCAATCTTGAGAAAGAAAAATGGAGCTTGAGGAATCAGATTCCCAGACTTCAGACTATACTACAAAGCTACAGTAATCAAGACAGTATGGTACTGGCACAAAAACAGAAATATAGATCAATGGAACAGGATAGAAAGCCCAGAGATAAACCCATGCACATATGGTCATCTTATTTTTGATAAAGGAAGCAAGAATATACAACGGACAAAAGATAGCCTCTTCAATAACTAGTGCTGGGGAAAATGGACAGCTAGGTGTAAAAGAATGAAATTAGGACACTCCTTAACACCATACACAAAAATAAACTCAAAATGGATTAAAGACCTAAATGTAAGGTCAGACACTATCAAACTCTTAGAGGAAACATAGGCAGAACACTCTACGACATAAATCACAGCAAGATCCTTTTTGACCCACCTCCTAGAGAAATCGAAATAGAAACAAAAATAAAGAAATGGGACCTAATGAAACTTAGAAGCTTTTGGAAAGCAAAGGAAAAGATAAACAAGATGAAAAGACAACCCTTAGAATGGGAGAAAATATTTGCAAATGAAGCAACTGACAAAGGATTAACTTCGAAAATTTACAAGCAGCTCATGCAACTCAATATCAAAAAAACAAACAACCCGATCCAAAAATGGTCAGAAGACCTAAATACACATTTCTCCAAAGAAGATATACAGATTGCCAACAAACACATGAAAGCATGCTCAACATCACTAATCATTAGAGAAATGCAAATCAAAACTACAATGAGGGCTTCCCTGGTGGCACAGTGGTTGAGAGTCCGCCTGCCGATGCAGGAGACACGGGTTTGGGCCCTGGTCTGGGAAGATCCCACATGCCGCGGAGCGGCTGGGCCCGTGAGCCATGGCTGCTGAGCCTGCGCGTCCGGAGCCTGTGCTCCGCAACGGGAGAGGCCACAACAGTGAGAGTCCCACGTACAGCAAAAAAAAAAAAAACCAATAAAAAAAAAAAACTACAATGAGGTATCAGCTCACACCACTCAGAATGGCCATTATCAAAAAATCTACAAAAAATAAATGCTGGAAAAGGTGTGGAGAAAAGTGAACCCTCTTGCACTGTTGGTGGGAATGTAAACTGATGCAGCCACTATGGAGAACAACATGGTGGTCCCTTAAAAACCTAAAAATAGAACAACCATAGTACCCAGCAATCTCACTACTGGGCATATACCCTGAGAAAAACCATAATTCAAAAAGATTCATGTACCACAATGTTCATTGCGGATCTATTTACAATAGCCAGGACATGGAAGCAACCTAAGTGTCCATCGACAGATGAATGGATAAAGAAGATGTGGCACATATATACAATGGAATATTACTCAGCCATAAAAAGAAACAAAATTGAGTTATTTCTAGTGATGTGGATGGACTGGAGTCTGTCTCACAGAGTGAAGTAAGGCAGAAAGAGAAAAACAAATACCGTATGCTAACACATATATATGGAATCTAAAAGAAAAAGGTTCTGAAGAACCTAGGGGCAGGACAAGAATAAAGAGGCAGTTGTAGAGAATGGACTTGAGGACACGAGGAGGGGAAAGTGTAAGCTGAGACGAAGTGAGAGAGTGGCGTGGACATATATACACTACCAAATGTAAAATAGATAGCTAGTGGGAAGCAATAGCATAGCACAGGGAGATCGGCTCAGTGCTTTGTGACCACCTAGAGGGGTGGGATAGGGAGGGTTGGGGGAGACGCAAGAGGGAGGAGATATGGGGACATATGTATATGTATAGCTGATTCACTTTGTTATAAAGCAGAAATTAACACACCATTGTAAAGCAATTATACTCCAATAAAGATGTTAGGGAAAAAAAAAAAAAAAAGAGAGAAGAGCGCCCATAACAGCAACTTCAGATGCAGGAGGCAGATGGCCCCTGAAACTTCCTGGGTGGTAGGTGGTAGTTTTGTCTAGTATCTACCTTGAAGCCATAGTCTGAGCCCCACTGACTCAGAGCAGGGGTGCTCAAGGCTCTAGAGAAATGAGGACGCCACCACTGAAACCTGCCAGGAGGCTAAGAAGAAGGCTCAGCTCATCACATTTACCCAAGAAGTTACCCATCATTGCCCTCTGTCTATTTTCCTGATGGCTGGAGATACATGTTGTCTCTTCATTTTATTTATGTATTTTGGAAGCTTTGCAGCTTCTCCATTTATTAAATCTTTCTGCCTCTTCCCAGAAGCTCCTCTTTAAGAACACATAACAGTTCAATGTGCAAATTAGTGTGGTTGATTTATAATTCATTCTGGAAGAGCAGCTTTTAAAAAGACAAAGGGAATTAAGCTGAGAGTTAAGCCTTATATGTACATGCCTCCCTTGGCTTTTGAATTAGATGTGTTTAATGGGAACTGTGGACACTAGGGCTGTGGGTAGTGGATAAAATCTATTGTTCCTGCTGGTACTAAACATTCCAACAGCCAGGGGAATTCATTTTGGAATACATAAATTGAATGTGCCTGGACAGGCTTTGAAGCACCGTTAAAAAAGACCTGGCTCCTCCCTACTTTCATCAGGCCACCAGGTATCTGTTCTGTGAAAACAATGCTCTTTCTCCAAGGGAAGCTCAAATCCCAAAGCCCTTCATCATAGCCACCTGTGGAAAGTAATTTTGAAATTTTCATTGTAGTCCCTAGTGAGGACCAACATTCCTTCCAAACACTGATAGGACCGGTGGTGTTTTCCACCTGGTTAGCAGGTGCTGTTCCCACAGCCCCACTTGAAGCTTTAGCCCCAGAAGGAGAACTAAAGGTGCTGGAAGGATTCCCAGAATTCAAAAAGTTGAGAGATGAAAAAAAAAAAAACAACGTTGAGAGATGGAAGGAGTCTGCATTGTTCCCTCATCTACATTGTTTTACGTAGTGTTAGGAAAATTACAAAAGCATACAAAGTTTGAGCAGAATTCTGTTAGGAGAGAGGGAATCAGGCTAGAGACAAGAAGGTGAAGGGAATGTCAAAAACGTAACTTTAAAGAAAACCCTTTCAGCAATTCACCTTGGATTAGAGTAAAGCCACTTCCAACTGTTATGCATGAAGCAGTTTCTGACAAACTAATCCATTTTATTTTTAAAAGTTTCAAAATTATTTTAGAAGACACAATCAGTATCTATGAGAAAAAAAAATCTGTTTCTATTATAGGGCCATACTTTCATATCTTTAATTGAGAAGAATTGCCCCAGAGGACGATATCCCTGGTTCACACTGTCCAGGATTCTGAGTTTGATAGTGACCCCCAGGGACATGTCTGAAAGAGCTTGGATGTGCTGCTTGAGGTCACCCTGAAAGGGCAGACTTGTTCCAGCTTCTCCAAGAAGCCTCAGTCATTGAGAAAAGCATGCACACCCTATTGGAGTCCATTACCATCTCTTGGTGCTTCATAAATTTACAAGATTGCTTTCTGCTCTGAGTAGTAATTCTGATTATTATCAGTTTACTTTTTTAATGTTTTAAGATTTAATAAACAAGTCAAATTTCTACCTTATGCATCCCTTTCCAGGATTTTCTAGATTTAAACCATGTTTCTTTAAAACCTTCAATTCTCCAAGATTTTTTTAAGTGTTCTTAATTTCTCCACACATGGCATCTGACTTCACATTGCAGTTGCCCTTTTATGGAACTGTTCTGGTTACAGTAATCAGAAATTAAATCTACAGTTTGACATTGTGACATATCTCTTATAAGCTGTATCGTTTCGAGCAATTCTACTTTTACAGAGTTGAGAACTCCCTCACACTACTAGGTCCTCATTTCCTACAAGCAATCTTAATCTGCCTCCTGAGTACTTTACTTTCCAGTGTGTAAGAGAACACACACACACACACACACACACACACACACACACCACTGCCCTGCACTCAGCAGTTTCACATATACTATCTCTTTTAATCCTGAAACATTACTGTCAGGCATATTTACCGTCCTAATTGTACAGTCAAGAAACTGAAGCTCTCTAAGAGGCAAAGCAAACTGACAAAAGCTATACAACTAGTAAAAGGTATAGTCACAATGTTAAACCAGGTCTTCAGGTCTCTTCATATAATTTTCTCTTCTTTATTACATAAAGGAAACATGGACACTTTAATCAATAATTATAGAAAGATGTCATGACATCACTAGTTAAATCAAAAAATAGAATACTGCCAGGAGCTCAGTGAAGCTGTTCATGTGACCTCCAATGATCACCCTCTTTTCTCTCTAATGATAACTACCATCTTAATTCTCATATTGATAATTTTGTTTCTTTATAGTGTTATCAGCACTGAATGCATCCCTAAACAACATAATTAAGTGCTCTCTGTTTTTGAAATTTACAGGAATGGAATCACATAGCATGAATTACTTAAGTCTTGCTTTTCTTTCTAAATTTGTATATATGTTCCTCCCTATAGCTATAGTTCCTTCATTGGCACTGTTGTGTGATATTCCACTCTATGCAGAGCTGATATTCAGGAACATCTCTGTCCATTGCAGTTATTTTCAGCCAGTGTCATTCCACTTCTATTCTGACTGGTTAGTGCCAAAGCCATAAGAGTTTGAACATCACTCTGACTGTATGTATATATCACAATACATTTATTCCATTCCACTGCTGAGAGACAGCAATCCCCCAGTTTTATATGAATATTTACTATTATTTATTTCTGTTAAAAAGAGGCTTGAAAGGAAATACCTAACTTATCAGAGAAACTTTTTTTCTACCTATATATATTATATAACCTAAAGTTCACCAGTTTGAAGTGTGTATTTACAGAATTGTGCAAACACCACCACTATTTAATTCCAAAATATTTTTGATCATTCCCAAGAGAAGCCTTCTACCCATTAGCATTCACTCCCCACTCTCCCTTCCCCACCCTAGGCAACTAGAAATCTACTTTCTCCATGGATTTGCCTATCTGGACATTTCATATAAATGGCATCACATAATATTTGGTCTCCTGTGATGGACTTCTTTAATTTAGCATAATATTTCAATGTTCATCCATGTCATAGCATATGTTAGTATTTCATTACTTTTTATGACTAAATAATATTCCACTGTATGAATATACCACATTTTGTGTATACAATCATCAGTTAATAGATATGTAGGTTGTTTCTGATTTTTGGATATTATAAATAATGCTATAAACATTTATATACAAGTTTTAATGTGTAGACATGTTTTCATTTCTCTTGGGTAGATATCTAGAAGTAGAATTGCTAGGTCATACAGTGACTCTGTTTAATATTTTGAGGAACCTCCAACTGTTTATCAAAGTGGATACACCATTTTTTACATGCCCACCACCAACATATATGGGTTTCAACATGTCTACATATTTGGAAATACTTGTTACTGTTTGGTTTTTTTATTATAGCCATTTTAGCACATGTGAGGTTGTATCTTAATGTGATTTTGAAATTTTCATTTTTCTAATGATTAATCATGTCAATCATCTTTTTGTGAGCTTATTGGCCACTTGTACCTCTCTGGAGAAATGTCTATTCAAATTATTTCCCCATTTTAAACTTGTTTTCTTTGTCTTTTTATTATGGAGTTATAAGAGTTTTTATTTATTCTGGATAAAAGTCTCCTATCAGTTACATGATACGTGGATTGTCTTTTTGTTTTCCTGATGGTATTCCTTAAAGCACAAAAGTTTCTAACTTTGATAAAGTCAAAACTTTCAGTTTTTCTGTTATCACTTGTGTTTTTGGAGTCACATCTAAGAAACTATTACCTAATCTAAAATTATGAAGATATATTCCTGGGTTTTTGTCTAAGAGTTTTGTTGTTTTAGCTCTTACTTAGGTCCATGACCCATTTTAAATTAATTTTTAAGTCAGTGTGAGGTAGAAGTCCAAATTCATTATTTTGCATATAGATATCCAGTTCCACCAGAACCATTTGTTGAAAAGACTGTTCTTTCCCCATTGAATTATATTGGCCTTTTCTAAAATATTATGTAATGGTAAAGTCAAAAGTCAATAAAAATATTGTTTATAAGTGTCGTTTGTTCTGTAAGACAGCTATAAAAATAGAAAAAATTTAATACACATATAGCATATATATTATGTTTTAATAGAATAAGTATACACATAGATGTGTACTATGTAAACTAAGAAGATGACAAAGAAGTGCTGGTTAGAAATGCTATTTCCTGTGGTTGGGGCAGATGGTAGCACTATCGAGAAACCATCTGAAATACTAAAAGAAAATTTTCTTGTCAAAGCAAGAGGACCAGATTACAGAGAAAATGCAAGACATAAATAAATGGGGGAAGACAAGACCCCCACCTTTGGTGAGAGTTTAACAGCTAGAATTGATAGACCAAGACTTATCACCACATAAGTCAGGCTATATCCAATTGAGGGGATACAAACTTTAAGCATGCCAACCCAAATGGATCAGGCTTACTGATTATGTTCCACTGGAGCTCCTGACAGGTGTCCCTATTGGTCCTCTCACTCGCCTCTGAGCCCAGGAAAACTGTACAGGCTTGTAATATTAGCTATCAGAATCTGAATCCTTCAAACCAGATAAAACAGGCATAAGCTCCCACCCCTTGCACAGCTTCCTTTTCTGGTGTTAACTCTCTGAACAAACAGAACTGGGAAGAGGAATTGATGATCTTTTAAAGACTACTTTTGTCCCTGTTCCTTAAATAGACTTGGTACAAAGCTCTCTGTTAAAATAGGGGGAAAAAAAAAAAAAAGAGCTTGAATTAGGATTTTTGAAATCCAAATGCAAAATAATCTCTAAGTGCATTATATCACTCTTTTCTGCATTAAAATTCATCTGTTACTTGTGGATGCACTTAAACAGCCCTTTAAGATCTCTCTGTCATCTTGGGCTTCCCTGGTGACGCAGTGGTTAAGAATCCACCTGCCAATGCAGGGGACACGGGTTTGGGCCCTGGTCTGGGAAGATCCCACATGACGCAGAGCAACTAAGCCCGTGCACCGCAACTACTGAGCCTGCGCTCTAGAGACCGTGAGCCACAGCTACTGAAGCCCAAGCGCCTAGAGCCCGGGCTCTGCAACAAGAGAAGCCATCGCAATGAGAAGCTCGCGCACCACAACGAAGAGTAGTCCCCGCTCGCAGCAACTAGAGAAAGCCCGGGCACAGCAACAAAGACCCAATGCAGCAAAAAATTAAAGTAAAATTAATTAATTAAAAAAATTATATATCTATATGTGTATATATATATATATATATATATATATATATATATATATATATACACATATAAAGATCTCTCTGCCATCTATCTCCATCTACTTGGCTCTTCTAGTTTTACAGCTTCTGCAAACATGAAGACTTCATAACTTTGGGATCCCAGGAAGGATTTTCATTAAGAATAGTTCTACTAATAATGAGACAAACTGATTGGAGCCTGAACTGAGGAAGAGAAAACTATGAAGTGACTTTCCGGGGGACAGTTGGAAAATTTTTAATAACAACTATCTACCAGATAATTTTATTGTATCAATCTTAAAGTCCTTGATTGTGATCATTATTTTGTGCTTTTGTAGGAGAATATTTTTGTTCTTAGGAGATAAATGCTACAGTATTTAAGAGTGAAGTTTCATGATGTCTGTAACATACTTTAAGATGGTTCAGAAAAAATAAATCACACACACATGCACAAATGTACACACCCACATAACAAACACAGAGAAATGTAAAAAGTGTAGCAAATGTGCAAAATGTTTCATTTGGAATGGACATTGTTGTACATCTAAAATGGTCGAATATCAACAATTGTATGTGATTCAACCTAACAGATTAAGAGTATATAACTGAATCTAAATCAGGTTTTCTCAACATTGGGACTACTGACATTGTTTTAATTCTTTACTGTAGAAGGGTGATCTGTGAATCTGTGAAGGACTTTTTAGTAACATCTCTGGCCTCTGCCTTCCAGATACCAGCAACACCCTCAATCATCCAATCAAAAATGTCTCTAGACATTGCCAGACGTCCCCCGGGGACAAAATCTCCCCTAGTTGAGAACCACTGATCTAGAGAAATATGCAAGAATGTATATATAAAAGGTACTTTTCTTTCAGCTTTTTGGTAGATTAAATTTTTTGCAAAATTAAAAAGTTAGAAAAATAATGGATAAAATAATATATGTGATTTATATATGAATAGTACTATTAATTATTGATTAATTAATAATTTATAAAACTGGTTCTGTCACCAAATTTTGATGAATTTTGTTTTTCACACTTTTAAAACACCAAAGCCCTTAAGAACTTAATTCATAGACTCCTCTAATACTTTCACTTGACTCCATACCTGAAGCAGAAACACTTCATTGTGCCCCTATTCACCTGAGCTATAGAGAACACAATAGAACAGAAAGGGAATTAACATTGACTGAACACCTACACATGGCAGGTGTCACTTTATATCATTTATTAAAATTATTGTGAGAGGCAATTCCATTTGTACAGATGAGGAAAAAAATTCAGAGAACCTGATCATGGTGACATGACTTGTAAGAAAGTAAGACCTGGAGTACAAGACTGAAACCAACTCCAAAGTTCACATTGTTTCACTATACGAAGGAAATTTGCTGGCCCCTGGCCTATCTCTGGTACAATAATAACACAAATGCTTATTACATTCAAACAAGTTTAAACTGACTATTGGACATTCTATTTTTACATTTCTTGAACAACTCTACTGAACTACTCTACTTTATGGTTGAGTCAACTCTTCTTTTTCCTCTCTGTGCCCCCTCATCTCTCTTTCTTTCTTGGCTCTTCTTTTACTGCCACATTCCTCTTGATGTTTTTCATGTAAGCCTATTCTCTCTGTCTCTCCCCACTCCAACTTGTTTGGCTTTTTCTCCTATTGACCACACTCTCAGGGAATTATCTTCTGCACTTTCCATCCAACAAACACAGGCTAAAAAAATTATTTTCCTTAAGAGGAATGCTGGTGGTAGTTGCTAAAACTTTTTTACCTTCCTACATCTGGAAGTTCTCTAACACCTTTTCTTTCAACTTCTCTGTAGATTTAAAACTTTTCTAAATAAAATGTTAAAAAAAAACATAATGCCTTGCACATAACAAACACTTAATAAACGTTAGATGCTGCACCATTGCTGTTCTTATGTAAGAGTAGCCAAGTTTCCACCAGGAGTTTCTTCAAACATAAAGAAAAGCAAATACAATTCACTTCTGGTAATTGTACAACTAAGCTTTCAATCTGATTTGGAATACCTTTCATTAGCTGATATTTGGTATAATAACTTTTCCACTTGGAAACTGGTTTATTCTTTGGAATCTACTACCATAATGTAAGACTAAAGTTTTAAAAGTATCTGTTGGTTGGAGATATAAGACCATGCTTTAGAAAATGTTTTTTTCCTCTCTTCCACTATTTTTGAATCACTCACATCACCCAACCTGCCCCTTCTCCATCCCCATTCTTTCTCACACAGTTTATTTTCCTTACATTTACCAATGCATTGACAAAAGGAAGAGAGGGTTCCATTTTGAGGTAAAAGAAATACTTTCTATCTTGTATCTCAACTTTTCCAGGCAATCTAAAATTTGTATAAAATCTTCTCATGGTCATATATGGGTCCACTAGGATGCACTAGAGGTGCCAAAGTGGTTTTTCTTTCTTTTCTTTTTTTTTTTTTTTTTTGCAATACACGGGCCTCTCACTGCTGTGGCTTCTCGCGTTGCGGAGCACAGGCCCCAGACACGCAGGCTCAGCGGCCATGGCTCACGGGCCCAGCCGCTCCACGGCATGTGGGATCTTCCCGGACCGGGGCACGAACCCGTGTCCCCTGCATCGGCAGGCGGACTCTCAACCACTGAGCCACCAGGGAAGCCCATGGTATTTCTTATGTACACACAGAGTAGAAAAGGCAGAAGAGGGTCTTAAAGGAAAAGATAGTACTGCAGCTTGGGAGGGGTTGGAAAGAGATGAGGGAGTGGAAGCAGAGAAGGAAGAACAGGAAAGGGAATTGGGCTTGTAAGCAGAACCAGACTAAGATTAGGGGGACAAGGGTGTGCAACACAGGAAGTGTTCAGAAGCATGAAAAAATCCCTTGTCTTTGGAAGGATTGCTTTGTTCGGTTTCTCATGTATGGAAGACCCTAACTCAAATAGATCTCAAATAAACAACATGTTTTTACTTTGTGCCATGGTGTCCCCAGGTGTTTGTGAGCATCTTTTGCAGATCACAAAACTGCAGGTCCAGAGTCTCCTCCCAGACTCTGATGATTCAAAGCAAGAACAATTGGAATTTCTGTCAAATTGGCAGGCTGGAAGGGAAATAAGTTGGAGTCATGGAGACATTTACTTCCCCGAAAATCATTCACAGTTTAAAGGAAAGAACACAGTAGAACGGCATCCTCACCATGTTCTCACTGAGTACCATGAGAGAATTCTCTGAACCTCAGATTACTTGGGCTCTGAGTAAAATGGAAATAATAAGAATACAAACGTCAAGACTTGCTGTGAAGCACAAATGACAGAAAGGTACACAAGTGTTTTGTAAGCTTTAAAATATTATAAATAATTGATTATCATTGCATGTACACCATCTGTTAGGCCTGAGCACAAGGCAGATGTGCTGCTCTATTTCTCCTCAAGCAGAATTCCTCTACATTCCTGCCTGAGTGAAATTTTCATACTTCATAGTTGTTCTGAACATCACCAAGAGAAAGATGAAGAGGAAGAAAATAAATCATTGAATGCCAAGAACATCCCTATAGTACACAGCCATTCTCCTTAAAAAAGGAGAAAACAACATTTTACTACTCAAAGCTCTAGGCAGTTTCCCTCTTTAGGGAAAGATAAGTGAGCTGTAAAGTATTTGCCCTGGCAACAAATTCATGAATCACAATTACCTGTTTCTTTTGGATATTGGATCTGCTAATTACCCACCAAAGTTTAGATTGGACAGCTGCTACCTGACATCATTTGGTATCCAAAATGGAATGATTTTGGCAGAGAAATGGCTTCTCTTTTCCCAACAGGAAAATGGAAAATGAATTGGAAGACTTTACTAATAATTAGTAAAAACATTAAAAAAAAAAAACCCCATAGCTCTAGGTGTTTGAACCTTGGATTAACTGTTGAGAGTTAAATCACTGGGTCAAGGAAAAGTGATACTATATAAGTTGATGATCTGTTGAAAGTAGATTAAAAATGGGAACTTATCAGTGAGGACTAGAAATGCTACTAGATTAAAAGAATAACATGTATTTTAACAAAATCTGTATATAATTCTGGCTTGTATTATGAGAGGAGACATCTGGAACTTGGGTGTTGGTGTTGAAATTACCAGTAGCATCTGTTCATCCTTGGTTTTACCCCTTGAATCAGAGGAAAAATACATTGTATTACAGATCTCTGGGTAAAATAGTAGAATGAAAATATGGCATGTTCCATTTAATCTGCAAGTGTAAAATAATGCTGTAATAATTTTCTAATTTTAGTTTTAGGTTCTATTCCTAGCCACTAATTAAAATGATTAATAAATGCTTTCATTTTCTATATAATTTATCATTTATGATTTATGGAAGTATCGAATATAAAAGCTAAGTTTTCTATTTCTGGTTTTACTCAAGAAATTAACAACTAGGAAATGCTAAGTAACTTGGAGTTATGAGTCAGCAAATGTCCAATAAGCTGTGTAGAAATTAGCCTGCTTAATTTTTTTTTAATCCTGAAAATGTTCAGCACAAATAAATCTAATAAACCACCTAAAGCAAAAGGCAAGTGGGAGAGTTTACAAAACAATTGGGAAAGAATACTCAAGGTGTGTGTCAGTTATGAAATTTCACTTATCGTTAGTAGAAAATATTGATTTTCTTTAACAGAAAAGGGGAGTCTTGCCCATGGATGCCCAAACAACCAGAGGATTTAGACCCTAATAGTTAATCCTTTGCACGAAAAAAGAAGCAAACTTTTTGTTGCAATAGCTTATCAACAGAAAGACAACTGAATAAAGACAAAGTAGAAGATACAACAGTAATGATATTCCAGCACCTGTATACAGACTAGCAAAACAACTAAAACATCGGAGCAAGATTCTCTATTTCTTCTTTTCTCCCTTCCTCCCTTCCTTCCTCCCTTCCTTCTTTTCCTCCTTTCTTCCTAACTTCTTCATTTCACTACTTTTTTCCTCCTTCTAATTTTGACATTTTAAAAGTTAATTTTACAGTTTTTTTTTTTAATTTCAAGGAACAGTTTCCAACAAATTATAGAATTTTAGTGCTTTAGTATTTAAGTAGTCCCTCTCCATCATTTCATAAGTGAAGAAACTGAGGACTAGAGGGGGTCCCATTCTGTTGTGAAAGAATATATCATTACTGTTGCATCTTCTGCTTTGTCTTTATTCAGTTGTCTTTCTGTTGATAAGCTATTGCAACAAAAAGTTTGCTTCTTTTTTCATGCAAAGGATTAACTGTTAGGGTCTAAATCAACTGGTTGTTTGGGCATCCATGGGCAAGACTCCCCTTTTCTGGTAAAGGAAATCATTTTCCACTAATGATAAGTGAAATTTCATAACTGACATGCACCTTGAGCATTCTTTCACAATCGTTTTGTAAACTCTCCCACCTCCATTCTATTTTAGGTGGTTTATCTGATTTATTTATACTAAATATTATCAGGATTAAAAATACTAGCTTGGGGACTTCCCTGGTGGTCCAGTGGGTAAGACTACACACTCCCAATGCAGGGGGCCCTGGTTCCATCCCTGGTCAGGGAACTAGATCCCACATGTGTGCTGCAACTCAGAGTCTGCATGCTGCAACTAAATATCCTGCATGCTGCAACAAAGATCCCATGTGCCGCAAATAACACCTGGAGCAGCCTAAAAAAATAAATAAATAAATATTTTTTAAAAACTAGCTTGTTGCAGAGCAATGGTCAATACATGTGATAATTACCTGCTGAGTTGTTTTTATTTTATTTTTAGAAACATTCTTATATGTAGGTATATAAATTTTAAACTTTTTTTGCCATTTCCCAGCATTTACGCTTTTTTCTAAAAGAATCAACAATACAAGGATGTTTAAAGTAAAGACTAATCCTCCCTCCTCCCCAGCTCACTCTACTATCCATTCCACCCACCTCAGGTGTCCAATGTTTATAGACTTGTACTGACGCCTTGGTAATATATATACACACAACATAACTATACATATATAGGCTATTTGCTTGTATCTTCTCTGTTTTTTCCCAATATTGACTTATAACATGTATACTTTGTAGTCTTCTCTCTGCCGTTTTATTTTTTTCACGTGGCAGCATACATGGACAGCCCTACAAGAATGTGTGTATGTGTCTGTATATTTTTGCAGTTTATACATATGCCTAAATACATAATTTTACATTATGGATTGAAATACGTGTTGGGGGTGGTAGGAGAAGATGGCAGAAGAGTAAGACGCGGAGATCACCTTCCTCCCCACAGATACACCAGAAATATATCTACACGTGGAACAACTACAGAACACCTACTGAACGCTGGCAGAAGACCTCAGACCTCCCAAAAGGCAAGAAACTCCCCACGTACCTGGGTAGGGCAAAAGAAAAAAGAAAACACAGAGACAAAGAATAGGAATGGGACCTGCAACAGTGGGAGGGAGCTATGAAGGAGGAAAGGTTTCCACACACTAGGAAGCCCCTTCGCGGGTGGAAACCGCGGGTGGCGAAGGGGGGAAGCTTCTGAGTCGCGGAGGAAAGCACAGCAACAGAGGTGAGAAGGGCAAAGCAGAGAGATTCCCGCACAAGAGTATCGGTGCCGACCCGCACTCACCAGTCCGAGAGGTTTGTCTGCAGGTGAGGGCTGGGAGCTGAGGCTCAGGCTTCAGTTGGAGCACAGGGAGAGGACTGGTGTTGGCAGCATGAACACAGCCTGCAGGGGGTTAGTGCACCACAGCTAGCCGGGAGGGAGTCCGGGGAAAAGTCTGCACCTGCTGAAGAGGCAAGAGACTTTTCTTCCCTCTTTGTTTCCTGCTGCACAAGGAAAGGGGATTAAAAGTGCTCCTTAAAGGAGCTCCAGAGATGGGCGCAAGCCACAGCTAACAGCACGGACCCGAGAGACGGGCATGAGACGCTAAGGCTGCTGCTGCCGCGACCAAGAAGCCTGTGTGCGATCACAGGTCACTATCCACACCTTCCTTCCGGGGAGCCTATGCAGCCCGCCACTGCCAGGGTCCCAGGATCCAGGGAAAACTTCCCCGGGAGAACACATGGCGTGCCTCAGGCTGGTGCAATGTCCCGCTGGCCTCTGCCGCCGCAGGCTCGCCCCGCACTCCGTGCCCCTCCCTCCCCCCGGTCTGAGTAAGCCAGAGCCCCCAAGTCAGCGGCTCCTTTAACCCAGTCCTGTCTGAGGAAGAACAGACGCCCTCCAGCGACCCACATGCAGAGGCGGGGCCAAATCCAAAGGTGAGCCCCGGGAGCTGTGCGAACAAAGAAGAGAAAGGGAAATCTCTCCCAGCAGTCTCAGGAGCAGCTGATTACATCCCCACAATCAACTTGATGTACCCTGCATCTGTGGAATACATGAATAGACAACGAATCATCCCAAATTGACGAGGTGGACTTTGAGAGCAAGATTTATTATTTTTCCCCCTTTTCCTCTTTTTGTGAGTGTGTATGTGTATTCTTCTGTGTGATATTTTGTCTGTATAGCTCTGCTTTCACCATTTGTCCTACAGTTCTATCTGTGCTTTTTTGTGACTTTAAAAAATTTTTTTTATCTTAATAATTGTTTTTTATTTTAATAAATTTATTTTATTTTATCTTACTTCATTTTATTTTATCCTCTTTCTTTCATCCTTTCTTTCTTCCTTTTTTCCTTCCTTTCTTTCTCCCTTCCTCCCTTTCTTTCATTCAGTCTTTCTTTCTACTTTTTCTCCCTTTTATTCTGAGCCATGTGGATGAACGGCTCTTGGTGCTGCAGCCAGGAGTCAGTGCTGTGCCTCTGAGGTCAGAGTGCCAACTTCAGGACACTGGTCCACAAGAGACCTCCCAGCTCGACATAATTTCAAACGGCGAAAATCTCCCAGATATCTGCATTTCAACACCAGAACCCAGGTTCACTCAACGACCAGCAAGCTACAGTGCTGGACACCCTATGCTAAACAACAAGCAAGACAGGAGCACAACCCCACCCATTAGCAGAGAGGCTGCCTAAAATAATAATAAGTCCACAGACACCCCAAAACACACGACCAGACGTGGACCTGCCCACCAGAAAGACAAGATCCAGCCTCATCCACCAGAACACAGGCACTAGTCCACTCCACCAGAAAGCCTACACAACCCACTGAACCAACTTTAGCCATTGAGGACGGACACCAAAAACAACGGGAACTACCAACCTGCAGCCTGCAAAAAGGAGACCCCAAACACAGTAAGATAAACAAAATAAGAAGACAGAAAAACATACAGCAGATGAAGGAGCAAGATAAAAACCCATCAGACCCAACAAATGAAGAGGAAATAGGCAGTCTACCTGAAAAAGAATTCAGAATAATGATAGTAAAGATGATCCAAAATCTTGGAAATACAATAGATAAAATGCAAGAAACATTTAACAAGGACCTAGAAGAACTAAAGATGAAACAAGCAAAAATAGCAACACAATAAATGAAATTAAAAATACTCTAGAAGGGGTCAATAGCAGAATAACTGAGGCAGAAGAACGGATAAGTGACCTGGAAGATAAAATAGTGGAAATAACTACTGCAGAGCAGAATAAAGAAAAAAGAATGAAAAGAACTGAGGACAGTCTCAGAGACCTCTGGGACAACATTAAATGCACCAACATTCGAATTATAGGAGTTCCAGAAGAAGAAGAGAAAAAGAAAGGGACTGAGAAAATATTTGAAGAGATTATAGTTGAAAACTTCCCTAATATGGGAAAGGAAATAGTTAATCAAGTCCAGGAAGCACAGAGAGTCCCATACAGGAAAAATCCAAGGAGAAATACGCCAAGACACACATTAATCAAACGATTAAAAATTAAATACAGGGCTTCCCTGGTGGCGCAGTGGTTGAGAGTCCGCCTGCCGATGCAGGGGACACGGGTTCGTGCCCTGGTCCGGGAAGATCCCACATGCCGCAGAGCGGCTGGGCCCGTGAGCCATGGCCGCTGAGCATGCACGTCCGGAGCCAGTGATCCACAACGGGAGAGTCCACAACAGTGAGAGTCCTGCGTACCGCAAAAAGAAAAAAAAAAAAAAAATTAAATACAAAGAAAGCATATTAAAAGCAGCAAGGGAAAAACAACAAAAAACACAAAAGGGAATCCCCATAAGGTTAACAGCTGATCTTTCAGCAGAAACTCTTAAAGCCAAAAGGGACTGGCCGGATATATTTAAAGTGATGAAGGAGAAAAGCCGGCAACCAAGATTACTCTACCCAGCAAGGATCTCATTCAGATTTCATGGAGAAATTAAAACCTTTACAGACAAGCAAAAGCTGAGAGCTCAGCACCACAAAACCAGGTTGAAAACAAATGCTAAAGGAACTTCTCTAGGCAAGAAACACAAGAGAAGGAAAAGACCTACAATAACAAACCCAAAACAATTAAGAAAATGGGAATAGGAACATACATATCGATAATTACCTTAAATATAAACAGATTAAATGCTCCCACCAAAAGACACAGACTGGCTGAATGGATACAAAAACAAGACCCATTTATATGCTGTCTACAAGAGACCCACTTCAGACCTAGAGACACATACAGACTGAAAGTAAGGGGATGGAAAAAGATATTCCATGCAAACGGAAACCAAAAGAAAGCTGGAGTAGCAAATCTCATATCAGACAAAAGAGACTTTAAAATGAAGACTATTACAAGACACAAAGAAGGACACTACATAATGATCAACGGATGGATCCAAGAAGAAGATATAACAATTGTAAATATTTATGCACCCAACACAGGAGCACCTCAATACATAAGGCAAATTCTAAAAGCCATAAACGGGGAAATTAACAGAAACACATTCATAGTAGGGGACTTTAACACCCCACTTTCACCAATGGACAGATCATCCAGCATGAAAATAAATAAGGAAACACAAGCTTTAAATGATACATTACACAAGATGGACTTAATTGATATTTATAGGACATTCCATCCAAAAACAACAGAATACACATTTTTCTCAAGTGCTCATGGAACATTCTCCAGGATAGATCATATCTTGGGTCACAAATCAAGCCTTGGTAAATTTAAGAAAATTGAAATTGCATCAAGTATCTTTTCTGACCACAATGCTATGAGACTAGATATCAATTACAGGAAAAGATGTGTAAAAAATATAAACACAGGGATGCTAAACAATACATTACTTAATAACGAAGTGATCACTGAAGAAATCAAAGAGGAAATAAAAAAATACCTAGAAACAAATGACAATGCAGACACGACGACCCAAAACCTATGGGATGCAGCAAAAGCAGTCCTAAGACAGAGGTTTATAGCAATACAATCCTACCTTAAGAAACAGGAAACATCTCGAATAAACAACTTAACCTTGCACCTAAAGCAATTAGAGAAAGAAGAACAAAAAAACCCCAAATTTAGCAGAAGGAAAGAAATCATAAAGATCAGATCAGAAATAAATGAGAAAGAAATGAAGGAAACGACAGCAAAGATCAATAAAAGTAAAAGCTGGTTCTTGGAGAAGATAAACAAAATTGATAAACCATTAGCCAGACTCATCAAGAAAAAAAGGGAGAAGACTCAAATCAATAGAATTAGAAATGAAAGAGGCAAAGTAACAACTGACACTGCAGAAATTACAAAAGATCATGAGAGATTACTACAAGTAACTCTATGCCAATAAAATGGACAACCTGGAAGAAATGGACACATTCTTAGAAATGCACAACCTGCCAAGACTGAATCAGGAAGAAATAGAAAATATGAACAGACCAATCACAAGCACTGAAATTGAAACTGTGATTAAAAATCCTCCAACAAACAAAAGCCCAGGACCAGATGGCTTCACAGGCGAATTCTATCAAACATTTAGAGAAGAGTTAACACCTATCCTTCTCAAACTCTTCCAAAATATAGCAGAGGGAGAAACACTCCCAAATTCATTCTACGAGGCCACCATCACCCTGATACCAAAACCAGACAAGGCTGTCACAAAGAAAGAAAACTACAGGCCAATATCACTGATGAACATAGATGCAAAAATCCTCAACAAAATACTAGCAAACAGAATCCAACAGCACATTAAAAGGATCATACACCATGATCAAGTGGGGTTTATTCCAGTAATGCAAGGATCCTTCAATATACGCAAATCAATCAACGTGATACACCACATTAACAAATTGAAGGAGAAAAACCATATGATCATCTCAATAGATGCAGAGAAAGCTTTCGACAAAATTCAACATCCATTTATGATAAAAACCCTCCAGAAAGTAGGCACAGAGGGAACTTTCCTCAACATAATAAAGGCCATATATGACAAACCCACAGCCAACATCGTCCTCAATGGTGAAAAACTGAAAGCATTTCCACTAAGATCAGGAACAAGACAAGGTTGCCCACTCTCACCACTCTTATTCAACATAGTTTTGGAAGTTTTAGTCACAGCAATCAGAGAAGAAAAGGAAATAAAAAGAATCCAAATCAGAAAAGAAGAAGTAAAGCTGTCACTGTTTGCAGATGACATGATACTGTACATAGAGAATCCTAAAGATGCTACCAGAAAACTACTAGAGCTAATCAATGAATTTGGTAAAGTAGCAGGATACAAAATTAATGCACAGAAATCTCTGGCATTCCTATACACTAATGATGAAAAATCTGAAAGTGAAATCATGAAAACGCTCCCATTTATCACTGCAACAAAAAGAATAAAATATCTAGGAATAAACCTACCTAAGGAGACAAAAACCTGTATGCAGAAAATTATAAGACACGGTTGAAAGAAATTAAAGATGATACTAATAGATGGAGAGATATACCATGTTCTTGGATTGGAAGAATCAACATTGTGAAAATGACTCTACTACCCAAAGCAATCTACAGATTCAATGCAATCCCTATGAAACTACCACTGGCATTTTTCACAGAACTAGAACAAAAAATTTCACAATTTGTATGGAAACACAAAAGACCCCG
>RJWK010035506.1:0-22162 GCA_004363435.1 Platanista minor
GTTTTTAAAAAAAAAAAAAAAAAAGCTAAATTAGCTTACAGTAAGGTTTTTTTGTTTTTGTTTTGTTTTTTGAGCTTTGTTGAGGCCATTAGAAAAGACTGTGAGGGCTTCCCTGGTGGCGCAGTGGTTCAGAGTCCGCCTGCCGATGCGGGGGACACGGGTTCGTGTCCCTGTCCGGGAGGATCCCACACGCCGCGGAGCGGCTGGGCCCGTGAGCCATGGCCGCTGAGCCTGCGCGTCCGGAGCCTGTGCTCCGCAACGGGAGAGGACACGGCAGTGAGAGGCCCGCGTACCGGGAAAAAAAAACAACCAAAAGAAAAGACTGTGATTCCCTAAATTACTCACTGCCTCCAAATAGACTTCCAATTGTGATCGTCTTCTGAAGTGAACAATGCATAGTAACTGATGCTTTCTCCAAAGGCCTTTGTAGGAAGCCATGCTTTTTGCTGTGCTTTAAGGATATAAGGACACTGGGATTCTTTTCAGGTACTGATACTAAATTTCCCTCCATCCATTTTCATTCCATCTTCTGACCCCTTCATAACCAAGGGCCCATGTTTTTAAGATAACTGGCCAGAATTAGAAATGAGTCTGGGGCCAAAATACAGAGTCGTTTAACCCACAAAAGGATCCAATCTGGCTTAAGCCACATTCATGGCCAGGCCAGGTCTGGCAACGTTACTGGCCACTGACTCTGGAACGTATCCTTGTCAAGTACTGCTCTGGGGAAGGAGAAGGAGGAAGTGCCAAGAATTCTTCTTTTTTTTCAACTCAGAGGGAAAAATGTAAAACCTGGATCTTGAATGTGTTCCCGAAGCAGATAATCAAAGCCCAACTAAAATTTTAAAATCACATTTGTTCACTGGCCCGAGACAATTAATATCTGGTTTAGTCACTCAGTAAATAATTATTGAGCTGCTATATATTCCTGGCACTGTTTTGGTACCCAGGGATACAGCTGTAAATAAGACAGGCAAATGCCAAAGACAGAAAAATTTATAACATAGGTAGGAAGAAAAATATAGCAGGTTAGAAAAGCCTATGCCTTTCATACAACCACCTCCCCCTGGTGCTTATTTGTTACCCAAATCCTAATGCTTAAAATAAACTATGCTTACTCTGGCAAAGGCAAATCGTCAACGATGGAATATGGGTTACTGTGGTCTGTCCCTAAACCGCTTTTCCTGTATCGTTTGAAGAAAATTGCAGCTATTAGTAGTGAAGTCCTTGGAAATCATTTCTAGTTCCCTTGAAAGGTTCAGCTGCATAAGAACATGTTTAAATAAACAACCTGGAATAAATAGTGGTTAAAATTTCACCCGTATGTCATCAGCAAGCTAGTTTTTTTCATGATAGTCCAAAACTTTTTTTTAAAGCAAATGTCTTCTGAAGGTCACAAAATGGATGTTAGGTGGTTTGTTGAAACTGTTTCACTGCAAATAATTTTTCAAAGGAGTCAGCTCTGGGGGCACATGAGTTCTGATTTAATCAGGTTATCTTAGCCTAAAGAATCCACTAAGCTCCTTAATTTTAGTCATTCTTGCTGCAAGTTGCAGGTGTGTAAGAAACACAAGAGATGGAGCTTTTACATGAAATATAATTTTAGTCCTGTTTGGTCTGAAGTAAGTCATTACTGCTTTTGAATCACAATTATAGTTAATAATAGCTCCCACTTATTTGATCAATTGACCATCTACTGCCACTGACCACCTACTACTACTGAGCACCTACTGAACGCCAGGCACTACTGAACATTAATTATGTACCACGCATTTTGGACATTTCGTTTTTTATGTCATTTATTATACCAAGCATTTTACGTACACTATCTTAAACACAACAATGCTATCAGATAAATGTCAATCATCATCACCATCCCTATTTTACCAATAAACAGACTGAAATTCCGAAAAATTAAATAACATTCCCAAGGTCACATCCAGTTAGTATGTGGCAGACAGAGTAGGAATTGAACCCCAAAGCCTTTCTCTTTACACTCTGGTTCTGCTCCTGCCCCCAGCAGCGGAGAAGGTGGGCTGGATTTTGCGTGGATTAGCAGAAGTCATTTATTCCTCAAGAAACTTTGCTATCATTTGCCAGAAAATTGTCAAAATTACTCTATAAATCTATGGTAACTACTATGTGGCGGGTCCTCGGATAGCTGTGCAAAAGCAGAGCTTTGGTCAACCTTCACCTGACGCCACGCTGCCCCCGTGAACGTCTGCAAGACAACACGGTGAAAAAGCATGCCATAATCGTCTTCATTTCCAGCCACGCACATGGTACAAGGCCTGGGTCTCTCTCCCCTCCTCCCACATGATGCGATGGTGTGGGTTTGGGGACTGGGAGAGGAGTGAGTTATAAACAGTCTTAGAAACAGGCATTAAAAGCAGAGTTTTCAGGCTGACCAATATTTACAAGCAGGGACACAGTAGTTGTGTTTATGTTCCTGTGCGTGAGTGCGTGCTAGCATGTGTGTGTGCAAACGCTTCTTTTGAGAAGGAAGATGATAGTGTACAAATTAGTTAAATGATACACGATGTGCAACTTCAAGGGAAAATGCTTAGCAGCTTCCGGGAAATAGTCACTGATAACACAGATGTAATAATCAGCCACAGTCATCACTATTCACCAAAGGGCACCTCACTCCCTATTTCTTCTTTTTCCCCACGCCCCACACTCCCCACTAGCCAAGGATGAAACAGTCTTTCTTCTCCTTTTCACACACACACAAGGCCCTCTCTAGAACTCAGAGGGGGCACGTTCATTAAGCTGCAAGTCATTACTCTTCTCTGAATATAGTCAGATTCATTTATCTCCACCTTCAATGAGAAAGGGAAGGAAATTACGCAGCAAGGACAGCACAATGCCTTCAAGAATGGTGTATTCAAGGTCGAAGCCTGCCATAATTGAGTTAAAAATAATAAACAAAAATAACTGTAAGCAAAGTATGCCTGCTTTGCAAAATACAGTCCAGCCTAGAAGTCTGCATTAAATGTTCCAGTGCACACAGTGTGTTAGCTGTGTGTTTGTGTGCTTGAGATTCTGTGAGATACCCTACCGCTCATAAATACTGAAAAGGGACAGTTGCCATGGTAACTAAGTGCTATTTAATGAATACAGGAGAATGGAAGCTCACACGATAGACTTAAATTGCCAGAACATGAGTTACTGCTGCTGCTATAGGCTTGCAAGTAACTCACATGCCATCTTCTCTAATAAGGTTTTTAACAAGTCGGCCAATTTGACTGGTCTCTGTATTTACCACAGGATACCACAAGATTCTGTCTTGACACGACATGAAAATCATAATCCTGATTTCCTCCTCCTGACTCTAAGCTCCAAGATATCCTACAGAAATGGGCCAAACATTTAAAAGGGCAATGTGTCCTTCAATTTCAAGCTCTGACCCAAGTAGTGATGTGTTAGGGCACATACCTCTGTCACAAGCAATAGGCACTGGCTCAATGGGCCGTCACACTGAATACAGCAGACTCTTTTTACTTCCAAAAAAGGTGAATGCTCCACATGCACCAAATGCAGTTTGTTTTGATTGTGCAATGACACGGAAGAGCTACTGCAGTTGATTTTTGCAGGAACTTTTTACAGGCTGGTAACATCTTAGGTAACCTTTCAACAGGGTGTCCAAACCTTCTCTACAGACGCCCACTCCCAATCCTCTCTCAGCATCCAGCACCACATGTCAGATCCCTCGCCCTGGAAAAATCCAGCTTTTTATAAGTTTAAAAGAAAAAGAAACATGGCTGCACTGCCTATCTTTCCCTTGATCTCCTTCAGCAACTTTAAACTTTAATGCAGTCCATTTTTAAGGTTACAGGTTGTGTTGCAAGCATACTTCTACATGCCATTAATGAGAATTTAAAAAAAAAGGAAAACATCTATGTTCCATGAAGCCAAACATCATTAGCAAACGCATCCATCCTCCAGACGCTGGCTTTTTCTTGCATAAGCAGAAGCTTGAATGGCCTGGTTGGGGCCCTTGGCTCAGTGTGGGCTGTGGGCGCCCCCTTCAGGCTCTGGGGTGAAATGCACACTGCGGTCATTTGACATACTAACTAGTCAGCGGGGCAATTAATTGCTTTTGCTAAAAACCTTTCAGGAAATTCCGAAGGAAAATTCTGTTCAAACTCGAATGTTGTGGTCAGACAGACAGCCTTCACATCACCAGCCTTTAGCTAATATTAAAATTAGATAGGTAAAATCAAAAGGAGTATCTTGCAAGAAAAAAAACCACCTACAGATATATCTATTTGTTCATTTGATTAAATGATGCTTCTTCACTAGCTGAGTTCTCTTTAAAATTGCCTGTGTCTGTAATGAACACGATTAAAACTGGAGATAGGCAGCCCACGACCTTCTCAGCCTCCCCACTCCCTGCCACAGCCTGAACCTGTTCTTTCTGCTTGTAATCCCCGGCCTTAACTGCCTCCACCCAGACCCCGCTACCAATGCCTCAGTCTACCTCACCTCCGTGTTTAGCCTTGACTCTCAGGGTCAGAAGCCGCATTTCCTCTCCTCTCTAACGTGACCCTAGGTCCTATGCCAATGACTGCACTAGTGCAAGAGTGATCTTTCCTCCCTGGGCTTCCGTGGCACCTTGTTTCTGCCTCCCACGTGATACCCCTAACACTCCTCCTGAGGCTGAGACCCTTTGACTTTATCTCTTCTCTCCTCCCCATAGACTGTCAGCTTCCCCAAGGCAGGGCCTGGCTCTTGTACAGCCTTGACCCTCATGCCCGGCTCTCTGCGATGCTCCTTGCTGACCGAATGAAAGGACCAGGAAGACAGCTCTCTGTGAACTTCATTTTCGTCTCTTATTTATTATAAGAGCTGCTTAAAAAAGCTAATTGCGCCCCAACCTCAAAAAGGAAGGGCACACGAGGGAAAGAAGACCCGTGAAGCAGTGCTTTCTTCTTTCCTCAGAGAATCCTGTCTCCTTCATTCATCTTCATTCATTTCAACAATTATTGATAACCTGCAATACGTTAAAAGTGCGAGGAAAGGCTATTCTTCTTACTTTTCCTCTCACTATAATTGTTGCTGAGTAAAATCTTTCCAGTTTTCCTTTATGTCATTTCTTTACTTTTCCTCAGCTTTACTGAACTGTCATTGACATAATAGCATTGTGTGAGTTTAACGTGTTGATTTTTTTTTTTTTTATAAATAAATTTACTGATTGATTGATTGATTTACTCATGGCTGTGTTGGATCTTCGTTGCTGCGCGTGGGCTTTCTCTCTAGTTGCGGAGAGTGGGGGCTGCTCTTGGTTGCGGTGCGCGGGCTTCTCATTGAGGTGGCTTCTCTGGTTGCGGAGCACGGGGTCTAGGTGTGCGGGCTTCAGTAGTTGTGGCGCACGGGCTTAGTTGCTCCGCGGCATGTAGGATCAAACCCGTGTCCCTTGCATTGGCAGGTGGACTCTTAACTACTGCGCCACCAGGGAAGTCCCTAACATGTTGATTTGATACACACTTACATATTGCAAAATGATTACTGCCAAAGCACCTCCATCGTGTCACATAATTACCATTTCTTTTTTGTGGTTAGAACATTTAAGATCTACTCTCTTAGAAACTTTCAAGTATATAATAGAGTTTATGCCACATCTTAATCACATCAATCTTCCATACAGTGTGGAACCTGTATCCTTCTCACTCACCCCTTCAACATTTATTGTGTTTCTACTCTGTGCTGAACTGGGTCAGACTCTGGGGTTGTAGAATGAATTAAAACATAAAACTAGAGCATAATTCCCCACTCCTTAAGTGTGGGCTGTGCATAGTGACTTCCTTCTAAAAAGTACAATATGGAAAGGGGAAGAAACAACTAATTGTACAGTGGAGAAAACAGACACAGCTGATCCAGGTCAAGAACGACAGTGAGAAGTGGTCACGTTGATAGTAGGTACCCTTGAAAGGTTGTGATGAAAATAGTACTTTGCCTCTATGGTCTTCCTCCCCAAACCCATAACCCCAGGCTCGTAGTGAGAGAAACATCAAAAAAAAAAAAAAAGGAAATAGACATTCTGCAAAATACCTGACCAGAATTCCTCAAAACTGTCAAGGTCATCAAAAATAAAGTCAGAAACATACAGAGCAGACTTGTGGTTATCAAGAGGGAGGGATGGAGTGGGAGGCTGGGATTAGCAGATGCCAAGTGTTATATACAGAATGGATAAACAACAAGGTCCTACTGTACAGCACAGGGAACTGTATTCAGCATCCTGTGAAAAACCATAATGGAAAAGAATATAAAGAAGAACATATATGTGTGTGTGTGTGTGTGTGTATAACAATCACTTTGCTGTACAGTAGAAATTAACACGTTGTACATCAACTGTACTTCAATAAAAATTAAAAAATAAAGTTAAAAAAAATAAAGTCAGAAAAATTCTTAGAGACCAAAGGAGCCTAAGGAAACATGATGACTAAATGTCATGTGGTGTCCTGGATGAGATCCTGGAATGGAAAAAGAATATTAGGCAAAAACTGAGAAAGTCTCAAAGTATGAACTCTAATAATATCATATCAAAACTGGTTCATTCATTGTAGCAAATGTATCAGAGTAATGTAAGATAATCATAACGGCAACCCACTGTGGGGCATTTGGGAGTCTCTGTGCTAACTTTGCAACTTTTCTGTAAATCTAAAACTATTCTGAAACAACACGTTTATTTTAAAAAATGGAATTAGACCTCAAGAATGTTAACGAGGGAGAAAGACAGTGAATAAAGGCTGTGACAGCAGCGTGGTCGGTGGGCGTGCGGCATTCCAGAAAACGCAGTCTGCGAGGCGAGGAGAGGCAGACGGTCACGGCGGTGGGGTAGTGGCTGGAGACAGAGGGAAGCTATGGGTGACGTGCGGACAGTTAGCGAAGGCTTAAAATATTGTCTCGCACCAGACAGGTCCTCCTTGAGGTCATCAGCGTAAATTTTGGTCAGGAACAGCCAGCTCAGATGAGCAACTTTCTCCTAACAAGCAGGCCAAGAGTAGAGAAGGCTGGTGCTATGATCAACCTGCATAAGGGATCAGCATTCAGTTTCTGTCAAATTCTCTCTTTTGATATGAACTATGATAAACGCACTTTCTCCTTGTTCAAATACGTACTCCTTTTCAAAGGTGAGGGAGAAATGAAAACACTCAAAGTATCCGGTCTAATTCCTAGCAAGGTGGAGAGCCATGGGAAGGCCATTCCCTGTGGATCTTTTTTTTTTTTTTGGCTGTACGCGGGCCTCTCGCTGTCGTGGCCTCTCCCGTTGCGGAGCACAGGCTCCGGACACGCAGGCTCAGCGGCCATGGCTCACGGGCCCAGCCGCTCCGCGGCATGTGGGATCCTCCTGGACCGGGGCACGAACCCGTGTCCCCTGCATTGGCAGGCAGACTCTCGACCACTGCGCTACCAGGGAAGCGCCCTGTGGATCTTCTTTTTACCCCTACACCTGGCTATCTCCAGCGGTCCCAGCCTTAGTCTCCTCCGCTGTTGTAAAGTCTGAGGACAACACCAGCTCAGGTGTAAAGCATTGTCTTCCTTAGACAACTGGACAAAGAAAAATGACCTGAACTCAAGGTTGTGAATAATTCACTTCCTTTACTTACCACATACATTGTTGCTTGGAGGATATTTATAGGCTGTGATTATGTCTCTTTGAGTCATGTTTTCAGACTATATAAATTTAGACCACTCTCTCACCAGTGTTAGCTACTGATTTCTATATCATTCTTTGTCCTCTTTTTCCTAGTCAGTTGTTTCAGAATAGCCCTTAATGATCCAGATGTTTAGTTCTTATTCTTTTTTAAGATCTACACATTACCTGCTTAATTTCCTTCATTTCTAGCCTAAGAATAACTAACTTAAGGTCAAGCTAAAAAGCCTCTGTGCTTTTAAGTTTCTATCACTTTCGCTCATCGGTGCCCTAGTATTTCTTACATAATATCTGTTCTTCACTTTGTAACAGTAATGATATCAGAAAATTAAATATTTACATTTTTATATGTGTCTTTTAGGAAAATGATACATATTGGCATGTGATTACTAGCGCTGAGTCTTCTCTATTGATGTCTGCTTATTGTGTATAACTAAGCGCTAAGCATAAAGAAAACCAGCACAGCCCAAGAGCCTGATGTGTAGAATCCTGTTCCCAGCTCATCAGTGCCAAGCTGGAGAACCCAGGCATGTCATTTAAGGTCTCTGAATGTCCGTCCACTCTCTCATCTGTAAAATGAGATATTAATAATTTTTATGCCTACTTCAGAAGGTTTTTGTTAGAATCTCATGAGAAATGCAAAAATGTTTTGTAACCTTAGAAAGCGTTACACAAAATTACTAAGGTTATTTTATATTTATCTAGTTTGGCTGGAGGCAGATGAACCATAGGATTCTAGTTCTCTGACTCTCAGAGACTTTTAAAAAACTGGAGACCTTTTTGCTTTGCTTTTCTTGTTTTAATGCCCTTTTGAAACACGGAGAAATATTATCTTTACTTGGAGGATGTGTTGAAATGATCTAGCCCTCTTTGGATTTCTTTGACTTATATCTTGCTTCTGCAACCCTTTAAGAATTTTCTCTCAGCCACCGTCAGAATTTTTTGCACTATGCTTATTCATCTTTTTCAGTGTGAAAACTGCAGAATGTTGAGAAATGGGATAGAAGGGGTGGTTAAGAGGAGCCTCCATAGAATAATGAATCTGGAAGAACACAGGCATACCTCGGAGACAGTGCAGGTTTGGTTCCAGAACACAGGCATACCTCGGAGACAGTGCAGGTTTGTAGTAAACTTAATATCACAATAGAGCCAGTCACATGAATTTTTTGGTTTCCCAGGGCATATAAAACTTATGTTTATACTATACTGTGTCTATTAAGTGTGCAGTAGCATTGTGTCTAAAGAAACAATACACATACCTTAATGAAAAATTATTTTATTGCTAAAAAACGCTAACCATCATCTGAGCCTTTGGCAAAGTCCTAATGTTTTTGCTGGTGGAGGGTCTTGCCTGAATGTTAATGGCTGCTGACTGATCAGAGTGATGACTGCTGAAGATTGAGGTGGCAGTGGCAATTTCTTAAAATAAGACAACAATAAAGTTTGTCGCATTGACTGACTCTTCCTTTGATGAAAAAATTCTCTGTAGCACGCATTACTGTTTGATAGCATTTTACCTACAGCAGAACTTCTTTCAAAATCGGAGGTAACCCTCTCAAACCCTGCCTCTGTTTTAGCAACTAAGTTTACAGAATATTCTAAATCCTTTGTTGTCATTTCAACACCTTCACAGCACCTTCATCAGGAGTAGATTTCATCTCAAGAAACTACTTTCTTTGCTCACACATGAGAAGCAACTTCTCATCCATGAAAGTTTTATTATGAGATTGCAACAATTCATTCACAACCTCAGGCCCCACTTCTGTTTCTAGTTCTCTTGCTATTTCCCCCACATCTGCAGTTACTTCCTCCACTGAAGTCTTGAACCCCTCAAAGTCATCCATGCGGGTTGGAATCAACTTCTTCCAAACTCCTGTGAATGTTGATATTTTGACCTCTTCCCATGAATCACGAATGTTCTTAATGGCGTCTAGAATGGTGAATCCTTTCCAGAAGGTTTTCAACTGACTTTGCCCAGATCCATCAGAGGAATCACTATCTATGGCAGCTATAGCCTTACGAAATGCATTTCTTAAATAATAAGACTTAAACTTTGCAATTACTCCTGATTCATGAGCTGCAGAATGGGTGTTGGGTCAGCAGGCATGAAAACAACATGAATCTTGTTGTGCACCTCCATCAGAGCTCTTGGGTCACCAAGTGCATAGTCACTGAGCAGTCATATTTCAAAAGGAATCTTTTTTTATGAGAAGTTGCTCTCATCCGTGGGGCTTAAAATATTCAGCAATATCCACAGATGTGCTGTCATCCAGGCTCTGTTGTTCCATTTAGAGAGCACAGTCAGAGTAGCTTTGGCATAATTCTTAAGGGCCCTAGGATTTTCGGAATGGTAAATGAGCACTGACTTCAACTTCAAGTCACCAGCTGCATTGGCCCCTAACAAGAGAGTCAGCCTGTCCTTTGCAGCTTTGAAGCCAGGCATTGACTTTTCCTCTTTAGCTGTGGAAGTCTTAGATGGCATCTTCTACCGATATAAGGCTATTTCATCTACATTGAAAAATCTGTTGTGCAGTGTAGCCACCTTCATTAATGATCTTAGCTAGATCTTCTGGGTCACTTGCTGCGTTACCTAGTGCTTTTATGTTACGGAGATGACTTCTTTCCTGAAACCTCATGAGCCAACCTCTGCTCGCTTCAAACTCTTCTGCAGTTTCCTCACCTCTCTCAGCCTTCATAGAATGGAAGGTTAAATGGAGGGTTAAAGCTCTGGATTAGGCTTTGGTTTAAGGGAATGCTGTGGCTGGTTGGATCCCCTATCCAGACCACTGAAACTTTCTCCGTATCAGCAAGAAGACTGTTCCATTTTCTCATCATTCGTGTGTTCACTGGAGTAGCACCTTTAATTTCCTTCAATAACTTTTCTTTTGCATTCACAACTTGGCTAACTGTTTGGTGCAAGAGGCCTAGCTTTCAGCCTATCTCGGCTTTCAACTTGCCTTAATCATTTCTAGCTTTTGATTTAAAGTGAGAGACGTGGAACTGTTCCTTTCGCTTGAACACTTAGAGGCCACTGTAGGGTTATTAACTGGCCGAATTTCAATATTGTTGTGTTTCAGGGAACAGGGAGGCCCAAGAAGAGGGAGAGAGATGGGGGAACAGCCGTTTGGTGGAGGAGTGAGAGCACACACAAGTTCACTGTCTTACAGGGGCTCAGTTCGTCCCCAAACAATTAAAGTAGTAACATCAAAGATCACTGATCATCACAACCAATGTAATAATAATGAAAAAGCTTGAAGTACTGCAAGAATTACCAAAATATGACGCAGAGACACAAACTGAGCAAATGCTATTGGAAAACTGGTGCTGACAGACTTGCTCCATGCAGGTTTGCCACAAACCGTCAGTTAGTTAAAAACATGGTATCTGTGAAGTGCAATAAGGTATGCCTACATAGATGTCTGTTTACTACAACATAACCCTTAATAGACTTTGAATAAATGCCTATTCAGTAAAGGTAGAAGGTCTTATCGTATCCCTGCTTGCACACATACGCGTGCATGCACACACACACGCAATGTTAAAGTATGTGGGATTTTCTCCATTACAGCTGCAGAGTTTATGAAAAACAGAAATCAGGATGCAGGTGTTGTCTGTGCCAACATCCTATAAGGAGAAATTAACAAAGCTTCAGCTTCTATTGAATACTTTTCCGAATTGGTGGAATCAGCCACACCTGCGATACTCACATAGAACTATGAAAACTGGAAACAAAAAGCCGGAGTCTACGGGGAATGACAGGCTCAAGATGATCTCAGCTGGAACATTTGGCTAACTAAAAGTGACATCCTCTGTGCTGGAATTTTTCTATCTGGAAGCTGTAAAAAGGCTGTAATTATTTCGAGTTTTCAATGCAGCCCTTTTCAAACTAAGCCTTTCCTTTTCGTCATTGCTCTGCACCTTTCCTCCATGTGAACTCAGGCGTTTGCCAAGCACTGAAGTGGGAAATTCATACTGGTTTTACGCACACATGCATTTCCAGGGAATGGGAAGCAACACAACTTTTGCATTCTCTATGCCAAGGAAAACAAAAGAATGTTTGTACATCAAAACCTTTATCTTGTGCATAGGCTCAAAATACCTGAGCCTGGCTAAATAAATTCACCTAGTAAGAAGTGGCTGATTAGGGCCAATGAAAATTTCTTTGCAAGTTATCGCTTTTTCTCCATGGAGAAGCCAATACAAAAACTTAGACCTACCTTGTGGCTTTTGGGTCCCAAATCACAATGTCAGCATCTGAGCCCACAGCTATTCTTCCTTTTCTTGGATACAGATTAAAGATTTTAGCTGCATTTGTGCTGGTAACTGCCACAAACCAGTTTTCATCCATTTTGCCACTGTGCTGTAAAACAATTCAAGGAAGAAAATACATTTCTTTTTCTGATAAATGATAAAACACTAAAAATCTCCTGGCAATCAAAGTACAAGAATTTTATCTCTTGAAGAACCAAATAAAATTGCACCTAATTTCTTATAGCGTGAAGCCAAACACACCTGTGAATACTGATAAATCTTTTTTTTTTTTTCTGGTACGCGGGCCTCTCACTGTTGTGGCCTCTCCCGTTGTGGAGCACAGGCTCCGGACGCGCAGGCTCAGCGGCCATGGCTCACGGGCCCAGCCGCTCCGCGGCATGTGGGATCTTCCCGCACCGGGGCACGAACCTGCGTCCCCTGCATCGGCAGGCGGACTCTCAACCACTGCGCCACCAGGGAAGCCCCGAACAGCAGTTTTTAAAACATAATATCCAAAAGTTCTTTAAAAAAGGGATATCTATATTTTATATGAAAAGGAGGTATGGGGTATCTACATTTTATATGAAAAGGAGGTATGAACGTAATAAAAATTCTTCATGTCCTTTCAATCATTCCAAGTATTTATATCAGTGACACATGAGGAACTAGGATTCAAAAACATGGAAATCAAGTAGAAGTGCTACTACATTTCAAAGATTTCAAGAATAATCCTCTACGTATCCAATCTAAATTTATCCCGTAATGTCTGCATCATGGTGCAAAGCATCCTCTAAACCATGCAGAGAAGAAAATTGTTTTTCATTATTATCGTTGGGGATGGCATGGTGGTGGTAATACTGTTGTATTCCCAGTTTCCACTCTAGTGAAAACAATCAAAAAACTTCTCTATGAAGGCTTTTGCCACTCTGGTCCTAAAATGGGCCAGATTCTGGCTGAAAAATCAGGCAAAACAGACTGAATCCTGTGAAACTCACCACGCCTTTTTCCCATATTACTGACATCCGGTCCTCAACACCATTCACTCCATTGGGAATCTTAGTAAAATCATCCTTCCCAAGAGCTTTCTGGCAGGTGTTGAAAGTGCAGTGGTCAGACCCTGTTATGGTTAGATCACCACTGTAAAAGAGAAACAAACAGAGCAATGGGGTGAGTTGATAGAATATGTCAAGAGGAAGCTACCATAACCTTCCCTGGTCTCTGGACCCCATTCTCAACTGATAGTCAGAAAACTGCAATGGAGAATGAGCAGCTTTTTCAAGTACATATTTCACCCATGCCTGTCTCTATTCCAGGAAACACTTTTGGAGAATAATACTCTTACATGAAGCATGATGAAGGATCATGCTTGGGTCAGAAGAAGTGGGTTCTAGGCTCCATCACCTAATGGTTATATGACTATGAGTTTGTCCAATGCTCAGTTTCTCATCTAGAAATTGGTAATTATATATACTTGATGACAATTATTCAGGGTCACTGGCAATAACATAAGTGAAAATTTCTTGTGAGTACAGAACTACACAAAGATGAACCAGGGTGATCCACATGAACAGAGGCAGACCCTGGCCACATGGCAATGTTGTGATGAGCAGAGGTGGGACACTGGCTGAGGATGCTGAGGTCACAAGCAACAGGAATTGTGCTTTGACCTGTGAGTCACCTCGGGGATGTAAAAGGCTGAAGGAGGTAGGAACCTGAAAGGAAATGGCAAGTGAACTCTTGGACAGTCTGTGGTGAAAAGCTCTTTGTTAACTTGGATCTGAGTATCTGTGAATGGGGAATGTCCACGAATGGTGTATTTCT
Organism: Platanista minor; assembly: GCA_004363435.1. Lineage (NCBI taxonomy): Eukaryota > Metazoa > Chordata > Mammalia > Artiodactyla > Platanistidae > Platanista > Platanista minor. The sequence continues at coordinate 13,733 of RJWK010035506.1, forward strand.
CAAGAAAAAATGATCAAAATGTCTCCCAAAACAGCATCTGAAAATAGTTTGGATGGCCTTTCATGGGGATAACCTGCTCAGAGGGTAGGATTTTGCCTTTCACCTCTCCAGTGGCTCTGCCCTAGATCATCATCTCTTGTATCTATACAATAAGCACATCTGGTTCCTGGGTTATATCAGCATAGAAAAATATTCAAGACTATTCTTTACGATAAAAATAGGGCATACCGAAGAGACCTGGTCCTAGGCAGCAAGAGATAGAAAAGACAACGAAAAAATCAGAGCAGAGGAAAATTTCAGTAAAAATGATCTGATTTCTCTGTGGCCAGGAGAGATTTTATACCACATCATAACACAATTAAGCCAATGCTTCTGGGTCTCCAGATGAAGGATTCCCCAGGGCCTGTAAGGGTAAGTAGAACAGAAGACTGAGAGGTCAACAGAAGGTCCAGGTGGTAGGGCTAGATCTGCTACACTCAAAACTCTCACGTTTTGGGACCAGCAAAACATCTTCTTTTGGCAAAACACCTTACAATCATCTACTAAACTATTACTTAGCCAATAGATTCATGAGGAAGTCAGGCGTTGAAGGGTCTGGTCGTAGGGGTGGACCCATAACGTGATGGGCTGCATGGGGCCATTCTCCATTCCAGTAGTGAGTGCCATCTGTGCCGAGACCTGCTGCGATGGGTTCTCCATAGACCACCTTCCCTGGAAAGTTCAAAGGGAAGCGTTCAGCACCTCAATTTGCTCTTAAGAGAGCCACTTGACAAACACACAAATATTAGTCTTCTCTGTCCTACCTAAACTACAATTTACCCCTCTGATCAGGACTGAAAAGTAAAATCTACTGTTTACCGAGCCTTTGCTATGCTCCAGTCAGTGTGCATTGCATGTTGTGGTAGATGACTGTACCCGCTCGCAGATATTAGGCTTGGCCTCATGGCTTCCTTTGGCCAATTATATATGAATAGAAGTGCTTCCAAGCAGAACCTGTTAAAGCCACAAGGAGTTCTCCCTCTGTCATGAGACCAGTAGAAGCTGCTTCTTCAGGTGTGTCTCAGAATGAAGAGACTATAGAGCAGAGTCAGAGCCAACCAATGATGGATATGAGTATGAATAAGAAATAAATCTCTGCCATTGTAAGCCATTGATATTTGTGGTTAATTTGTTACTGTAGCATAACGTAGCAAAAGCTGGCTGATATATGTGCCATTCTAATGGATTCGTCTCAAAAACCCTATCTGGGAAAAGCTATTATTATCTCCATTAAGGTATGAGTCCTGGGCATATATCTAGAGAAAACTATAATTCAAAAAGATACATGCACCCCGATGATCACTGCAGCACTATTTACAATAGCAATCTAAATGGAAGACATGGAAGCAACCTAAATGTCCATCAACAGGTGAATGGATAAAGAGGATGTGGTACATATATACAATGGAATATTACTCAGCCTTAAAAAAGAATGGAATAATGCCATTTGCAGCAACATGGCTGGACCTAGAGATTATCATATACTAAGTGAAGTAAGCCAGACAGAGAACGAGAAATATCATATGATATCGCTTACATGTGGAATCTAAAAAACAATGATACAAATGAACTTATTTACAAAACAGAAATAGACCCACAGACATAGAAAACAAACTTATGGTTACCAAAGGGGAAGGGAGGGAGGGATAAATTAGGAGTTCTGGATTAACAAATACACACTACTATATGTAAAATAGATAAACAGCCAAGGACCTACTGTATAGCACAGGGAACTATATTTAATATTTTGTAACAATCTATAAGGGAAAAGAATCTGAAAAAGAATATATATATATAATATATATATATAATATATATATATATAATATATATATATATATATAAATGTATATATGTGTATAACTGAATCACTGTTCGGTACACCTGAAACTAACAAAGCATTATAAATCAACTATATTTCAATAAAATAAATAAATAAAAGATAAAACTTTTAAAAAAGGTGAGGTTAAGGCTTATAGGATTAAGTAACTTTTGTACAGTTAAATTACATGCACTCAGCATAGACGGGGTGGAGAAGGTAGGGTCTGAATCCAGGCATTTTGACTTGAGTGGTCCTAACCTCTACACTATACTATCCTGATGACAATGATCATATGGTCATATGGAGTCCAACCACACTATATCTCTGCTGCAAGTAGATTGATCATCTTTGCATACCCTTAAGGTATAAACCTCCTCTAACAACTTATGTTAAATAAAATAACACTCAGATAATAAAATTGTAGCCAGAAACGCATATTTATAAAATCACACAAATGAGGCCATCAAAAGCACACAATGTTAGAAAAGTTAATAGCTTGTAGTGAATTTGAATTTAAAATCAGGAGCCTATCTCTGATTAGCATTTGTCAGCATAATAGATTCTTTGGCAACAACCTGCTCATATCCAAGCGGTCATGAAGGAGAAGCTGGCATCCCAATTACTTCACTCTGGTTAACCATATGCCAGACTTTAGTTAAAATCCTGATATACAACTGAAATGCACTGATTTCCTCAGAGTCCTGACAATGGATGGCCACCAGCTGCCTGAGTCATATTGAATTGGAGCGTAGCACCCTATTACCTCACAGACGATTTCTCCCCCAAATGAGCCATCTTCCTCCAGTGAGCCTAGGGACTTGAAAAACCCTGAAAACAAGGTTGCTTGAAGCCTAACCAACTTTGCCTCTTATGTAACCTAGCATCAAACTATTGTTAGTAAAAGTTATCCTCCAAGAACTTAGCCATGGCTAATATCCTTCACTTTCACGATATACACACACTAGATGAACCCCACCCCCTGTTTCTTACTGTCCTATTCCCAGAAAAGAGGAAATGCCGTTAGTATCTCCTTCTGGTGTACCAAACAAGGAGCAATCACTTTTAACATGAACTAAGACGTAATGTACTATTTACTGGAGAGATAACATGATGGGCATGGTATTTTATTTGCAGGTACAAAGAGACCTTCCTGTTCCAAGAGAACTTCTTACGGATGCTTGGACAATGAAAAACTCAGATTCTTGATCTGCAATCACTTTACAAGTTGCCAACTCAGGATTTTTCCTGGTACTTCATTACAGAGGAAAGAGTCTTATCACATGTTCTGTTCAATCATTTGGCCCATCAAGGTGGTATGGGAATACAGTTCCAAAATTTCTACAATTTTAATAGCTCTCAGGAAAAATTAAAAGTGTCAGCATCTACCAGGAGTCTGCCAGGACTGTTTTGAAACCAGATGACAGGTAGTTTCCTTGGAAGCGCTTAGCACCTTTATAATATGATGTGCCACTTTTTTGGTATATACAACAAGCTCTTCATTAACAGGGTTATTTTCAACTGTCTCCCCATTAATTATCTGTAAGTACTTAAAAAAATGAAAAAATAAAAAAGTAAAAATTCCTAACTATTCTTCCCTGTATTTCACAATGGTTCTAAGACATTTTTCAGAGGACTAAACAGCATGCAAGCTGTAAAAAGAAAACAAGGGGCCTGGATAATACATAAATTGAAGAATCAAACTAGATTAATTCAGCATAATGGTGGGCTCTGTTAGATTTGGGCCAGAAATAAAGTAGTAATAAACATATCTAGGGCTTCCCTGGTGGCGCAGTGGTTGAGAGTCCGCCTGCTGATGCAGGGGACACGGGTTCGTGCCCTGGCCCGGGAAGATCCCACATGCCACGGAGCAGCTGGGCCCGTGGGCCGTGGTCGCTGAGCCTGCGCGTCCGGAGCCTGTGCTCCGCAACGGGAGAGGCCACAGCAGTGAGAGGCCAGCGTACCGCAAAAAAAAAAAAAAAAAAAAGTCAACCATAAAATCTGTGGACGTGGTTAAGCAATTTTCCAATTTCACTTACTGGTTTGATTCACTACATTTAACAGGTTAGTAATGAAAAGTCCTAGATCTGTTCTAGTCTGATACTCTCCTGATTACACTTGAGACCAGACGATTTCAGCAACTCTTGGGAGATAGTACATATCCATCATGAATATCCTCCCACTGTCTCAGCAAGTTTCACATTATGTTGTATCCGGTCTCCCCATACGTGTTCTCTCTTACTTTCTCCATCCTTTAGCTCAAAACCAAAAAAGAATCTTCACTTATGATGCAATCTCCCAGTTAAAGGAGTTCTGCTCTCTGAGAGATTGTTACGATTTCCAAATAGTGAAACATGACAAACCAATCAAAACTACCCCCCATCCCTGATGAAAGTGATAGAGCAGATGTTAACATCTTGTCTGAATTTGGGAGCAGCATATAATCAAGTCATGGGATCTTTTAGAAAAGGTTGAAAAATGCAGAGGAGCTGGCATAGGTGCCCAGGAGTGGAAGCACTGGCTGCCAAACAGAAGGCCAAACGCTTTTATAAAAATAATTTCTCCCAGCTAGAAGGATAAAGTAGAACCTTCCTGGGCTTTGTTTGGATTCAAAATATTACACTTACAAAGAAAGAAAATAATTGAGAAGGAAAATACGTAGAAGCAGCATAATAAAGCAGATCACACAGATTTAGGTTCAAATCCTGATTTTGCTTTTAGTTGGTGACCTTGTGCATGAAGAGTCATTGCTCTTGGTCTCAGTTTTTCTCATCTATGAAATGGGATCGTAACATCCCTCTAGTGTGGCAATTTTGTGAGGATCAAACAACTTAACATACACTAAAGTACCTAGCATCTTCCTGGGATCCTGGAGTCACTTCATGTTATGAGCTGAATTGTGTACCTTGTCAAAATTCACATGTTAAAGTCCTAACCCCCAGTATCTCAGAATGTGACTGTATTTGGAGATAGGGTGCTTTAAAGAGGTAATTAGGTTAAAATGAGGTCATTAGAAGTGAGCCCTCATTCAATAGGACTGGGGTCCTTAAAAGAGGTAATTAGGTTAAAATAAGGTCATTAGAAGTGAGCCCTCATTCAATAGGACTGGGGTCCTTAAAAGAGGTAATTAGGTTAAAATAAGGTCATTAGAAGTGAGCCCTCATTCAATAGGACTGGGGTCCTTAAAAGAGGTAATTAGGTTAAAATAAGGTCATTAGAAGTGAGCCCTCATTCAACACGACTGGGGTCCTTATAAGGAGAGGAAATATGGACACACACACACACACACACACACACACACACACACACACAGAGGGAAGACAATGTGAAGACACAGGGAGGAGACAGCCCTTCCAAGCCAAGGAGAGAGGTCTGGAGCGCACGCATCCTTCCTTCAGTGCCCACAGGAAAACCAATGTTGCCAACACTTAGGTCTTGAACTTCTAGCCTCCAGGACTGTGAGAAAATTAATATCCGTTGTTTTAAGCCACCCAGTCTGTGGTGGAGCAGCAAACAAATACATTCTACAAATGTTAGTTTCCTTATGGTTACACAATTCTTTTTTTTTTTTCTTAATCTTTTAAAATGGGCAGTCTTGAACTGCTTTGCAGTTGGACATAAGGTAAATCATCTTGTTCTAAATTTAAAGGACAAGGGATGTTTGGATGTTCATGCACAAGAAAGAAAAAAGGAAGCCTGAAATTCAAACCCACCTTAACTCGGGCACACATCAACCCTTTCTTAGGAAAAGCACTGGTTACCAAGCATCGGCTCATCGTACTTGTGTGAGATTTGGTTTTCTCTATTCAGCACCAACAAGCAAGGGGCAGTGTGACCACATGGGCAGAGAGTGGCCTTTGTGTGGCCCTTTCTCCCTGTTAGTCCCCAAATACAAGAGAAATACGCTGGCGGGGGTGGGGGGTGGGGGGGCAGAGTTTAAATAAAATGGAAAATAGGACATCTAAACCTCCTGTAAGAGAAGTTTATATTTTACAGCAATAAGCCTGGAAAATAAAGCTTTCTACAACAGGGAAAACCAAAACCAAAACAAAGCAAAGCAAACAAAAAACCCCCAACCATCATGTAGCCCAGTTCACTGTAAGCTACCTGAGAACCAAAGTTATCTTAATCATTTTTGCAAATCCAATGCCAAAAGCACAGTGCCAAGCCTATATTAGGTGTCCAATAACTTGGTTTTTTATGAAAAGCATAAAGAAAACATTTTATTAATAAGTTCAAGTGAGAGTCATATTTATACCCTAAAGACACGAATATGGATATAAAATATAATTAGCTTTATTAAGGTAAATTAAAACAAGTTAAACAGGGAACTAAAAAAAAGTATTGAAAATTTCAGTCATTAATTGGTAAACAAATTTACTATAACAGATATACACCAAAGAGAGCATCAAGTAAGTTGCTGGGAGAAATCACCACCATTCTAAGCAAAGCACCAGAAAAGTAATGAATCCATGTGCATGCAAGTTTTACTGGGAGGTGGGAAGGAGAGGTGAACAATATGTTTTTTTAAACACTATTAATTCCATATGTCAATACACGGCAGAAAAGGAACATTGATACCCAAAGCTACTCAAACCAAAGTAAAAAGTACCTCTGTCACTGAAACAAATGACATACATTGACACATATACTATTTGGACAAAGACTAGAGTACAGTGAGTGACAGAGGTCTAAGAGTGGTAGGTGGGAACTTCTATATGAGATACAATTTCAGCTGGTTTGTCCAACTTTATACTGGGGGTATGGAGCAAGGGAGGGGGGATTCTCATTCTGGAAGAAAAGGGTACCACTCTAGAGAAAGCCTTCTGATTCCCTTGCCTCATTTTTGCAAAAGTAGCTTCTCACAGTAAAGATGGGAACTAACCTAGTTACTCAGCTTAGATTAACTGAGACTTGAAATAAGCATGAAATTGAAATTCCTTGCCAACAGTCAAAGGCAACTCAACTTTCCATGGCTTGCATGTGAAAGTTTTCTTTTCCCTGTAACCTGCTTTTCAGTTTTTATTGCAGGTGCTGAACACTAAAAGGAAATATCATGGTAGGGAAACTGCAGGCTTTGAAAGAAAGTTGATGGACTGAACATGCATTCCCATCTCTTGCTTCCCAGTTGACATCAAACCCTGGTGAAGATGTACAACAGATGAACAAAACCCAAAACTGTGCTGAGAATAAAAGAGGAACCATGGCCGACCAGAGGTTATGATTGATTGTAGGAAGACAGAAAGCAGATGGGATGGCAATGTTTATTAAGGAAATTAGAGGCAGCTACAGCTTGAACTCAAACGAGCAGAAAGGTCATGACAGACATTCCTCCTGGTGTGGGGAAGGGGATGAGTTGGGGCAGTTAGCCCTCATCCCGCCCTCTGCCTGGGGAACAAAGCTTTCTAAGGTGGTGCTGATGCTACAGAGTGAAGCTCACCTGAAAACCAAAGCTCACCAGTAACCATGCCCCATTTACATTCACAAAGTTCCTAGGCTCATTGTTGGTGCTCTCATTTGGGGGCGGGGCTTACTCACCAGCAGAGGGAATCCACACCAGCTCCCTACTCTAATCACCTGAACTGTCCAGTCATGAATACAGACCAAGATCACCAGACACTTAAAGAAAAAACAAACAACATAAAAAGAAGGGCCAAGGAGTTTAAAAAAAAACTGAAAAATTGACTCAGCAAGAAACAAAGATAATCCAGAAAACAGAATTAAAAAAAAAAAACTCTGTTAGTATTCTGATGAGGTCAAAAAGATCTCATCCATTGAAGGAAAAAAATTTAAAAGTAAGTAACTGGGAGAGAGACAAGATGGCGGAAGAGTAAGACGCGGAGATTACCTTCCTCCCCACAGATACACCAGAAATACATCTACACGTGGAACAACTCCTGCAGAACACCTACTGAACGCTGGCAGAAGACCTCAGACCTCCCAAAAGGCAAGAAACTCCACACTTACCTGGGTAGGGCAAACAAAAAAATCCTAAAAACAGAGACAGAGGATAGGGACGGGACCGGCACCAGTGGGAGGGAGCTGTGAAGCAGGAAAGGTTTCCACACACTGAGAAGCCCCTTCGCGGGCGGAGACTGCGGGTGGCGGAGGGGAAAAGCTTCGGAGTCGCGGAGGAGAGCGCAGCAACAGGGGCGCGGAGGGCAAAGCAGGGAGATCCCGCACGGAGGATCGGCGCCGACCGGCACTCAGCAGCCTGAGAGGCTTGTCTGCTCCCCCGCCGGTGCGGGCGGGGCTGGGAGCTGAGGCTCGGGCTTCGGCCGGAGCGCAGGGAGAGGACTGGGGTTGGCGGCGTGAACGCAGCTTGCAGGGGGCTAGTGCACCACGGCTAGCCGGCAGGGAGTCCGGGAAAAAGTCTGGACCTGCCGAGGAGGCAAGAGACTTTTTCTTCCCTCCTCTTTGTTTCCTGGTGCGCGAGGAGAGGGGATTAAGAGCGCTGCTTAAAGGAGCTCCAGAGACGGGCGCGAGCCGCGGCTACGGGCCTGAGACACTAGGGCTGCTGCTGCCGCCACCAGGAAGCCTGTGTGCGAGCACAGGTCACTCTCCACACCTCC
>RJWK010035507.1:0-22163 GCA_004363435.1 Platanista minor
ACACTAGCGTCAGACTATAAGGATGTTATAGTTCAGTTAAGTGTAATACAGTATAGCTACATGTAATAGTATGGATTAGTCTCAAACTTAATATTGGACACAAGTCGTATGTAAAGTTATCTATATTATATGGTTCTACTTAAAGTACAAAATCAGGCAGTTATGAATTATAGTGTTAAAAGTCAGAATAGTAGTTACCTTCGGGGGACAGGGAATGGATATTGATCAGAAGGTGAAAGATGGTGGTTTCTGGGTTCCTGGAAATGTGCTGTTTCTTTCTTGAGTGGTGGTTAAACACATGCTCACTTTATGATAATGCATTGATATCAGTATTGATGAATCATCCATTCTGTATGCAATTAAAAAAAATAAGTCAATAAGTAAAAAGAAGTCAAGAATAAAAGTTAAATGAAGCAGTAACAGTTATGTGGTAAAGTTAGTATATAGATTATCAAATAGTATTACTTAGCACCAAAATCCTACAAGGATTAGACTCACTATTCAACATGACCTGTTTAGAGTAATTTTGGCAAATACCAGTTAATCAAGGATCCCCTCAGGCAGTGGCTCACTAAGCTTTAATTAAGTGGAACATTTTTATTTACTTCATAAATCTAGGCTGTTTTGATAGTAAATACCTGAAATTCAGGTAAAAAAATGTATCTTCTCATTAAGTGTTTCTTTTTCTCTAATTCCTGTATTTGAAGGGGAACCTTATATTTTGTCTACTGCACCTTGAAGGGAGTTTAAGTTTAGATTTCTATGATTGCAGGTCATGAAAACATTGCTTCCATTTGAAAAGTATGTCTTTATAAGGGGAAAAAAAATGTGTTTCCCAACCTCTCCTTTTGTAGTTTAGCTTCAAGCATTACATTCTCTGCCCCAAAGTCTTATCCTTTTGTATTTCTTATTTTGTCACACTACACCCTCACTCAAGAATCTTTGACCTGATACTCCTGGTTTCCCTCTATATTTTTTTCAATCATTACTTTTCATCTTCACTGTTTTCATCTCTTTAAAGTTTCTCTCTTCTACAATCCCTTTGTCAAATTTTCTTCTTTCCCACTGCCCTTCTCTGTCATCCCCCAAATTAACCTCTTCTGTCTCCCTCCCACTGACCTCTTAAATGTGCTAAAATCTGACCCCTGCCTCCGCATGCCACAGATACTATCAACGTGCTGAAAAGAATGGACAAATTTTCGTTATTAAAATATTTAACATTTCTGAAATTGTTGGCACTGTGGACATTTCTTGTCTTTCTTGCTGCCTTTTAGCTTGTTGATAGCAAATTCTCACGATTTTTCACCTGTTTTTCTGACTGTTTTTCCTTAGGATCACTGCAGACATTTTTCGTCTTCTCTTCCTCAATTTTTGATTTTTCTTATTATGAAGCTCTTGTTCCTTTATGATTTACCAAGTCTCCATAAGCATTTTTTTCCAAGTTCATGAATCCAGTATAACTGTATGCTGATGGCATCCATCTTAGTTTGGAGTCACCTGAGACAGTGATTTGGATGCTACTAGTTTACAGATTAGAGGATCTCAGAAACAGTGTAGAAATGAGAAAAGGATGGAAGGGAGGCCCCAAAAGAGTGCATTATCAGGTAAGCTACTATTATGAACAACTGGAGATAAATTTTGTTGGGTATTTCTTAGTGTCAGGGTAGAATATGTGATTTGGTTGTATTAACAGAGCTGCAAGAGAGTAGGTGTATTTATCCCTTGCCTTGTGGGGAACTTCTAATGTTAATTCCCCAGTACTTTTAGCAGAAAGAATTACAGTGTTGAGAAAATCTTCAGGCAAAGATACATAAGTGCTGGATGTTGGGCTGGCATATATGGAAATGGAAAGTGTTGATGGAATTTGGATGTGTCAGACTCAGAATCTGCTACAGTCCATCTTCATATTACCCAGATCCAGTCGTGTATACCACATAACGTTTACACTGTACCATCACTGGTTCTCTAAGGTAGTAAGTATTTGTAACTTTAAAAAAGACAAAAGAAATTATATTGGGTCAATCAACATTCCATGTTGATTGATGCAGTTGATCCCAAGTCCAAAGTCAGTTTCCATTATCTTTCTCTGTCACTCATTCTAAAGTTTCTTACTCTTAGCACATCTGCTACTCCAAATTACTTGCTCAGTGCGTACTCTAGGTCTTTATTGCTGGGGATCAAAGCCCCTGATTACAACGTTTTGTCAGGCCATCATTGCTGAAATTACACATTCAAGCACACACTTATGGAAGCCACTGAATTTCAAAAAAAAAAAAAAATACTTTCACTAATCATGCTTTGAGGCAGAAACACTCCTTTATAATAATAAATACCATTTCTCTTGGCTGGAAGGTAACTTTTTTCTTTACCTACATGTCTACTATTACAAGAGCCCAAAATGAGCATTAGCAGTGGGAGCTTTAATTTTAGTAGACTGCACACCGTGTCCTGTAGTGTAAGTGTTCTCTGCAATTTCCAGAAACCAGGATCTCTAGATCTGTAGAACCTAAAGTTGCAGACAAAAAATATAAATCCCTCAAGTGACTAGTGACTGTGAGAGGATCAACCCCTAATTTTATCCTTTGTTCCCAGTCATCACTAGGTCAGCTCATCATGTGAAAATTATCAGTAAAATTCAGTGGTTTTAGGATAGGACCTACAACTCTGAAACCCTGATAAACCTCCAGGCGAAGCCAGTGCTGCTCTTCCATGAACCACACTTCGAGTAACAAAGCTGTTGAACATTCATAGGTCTTACCTGTCGTTTCCAGCAGTATGAGCCCATCTATTTGTTTGGCAGGTGATCTAAATAATTTCAGAATGCCATCCTGAAAATTTTCTTTCTGGGACCATCACAGAATTCTTTATTCTGCCGAACTTTCCATTCCCATTCAGTCACCAAGATGAGTGTCCATGCCTTTTATCTCTCTCCATTTTTAGTTTTGGATGTTGTCATTCTTTGCAGGATTTTGCGACATATACTAAATTTGCCTTTCGCCTCAGAATTATCATGGTACAGTCTGTTTTCTACATTGCATATAGAGAAATCTTTCTAAACTATAATTCTCGTATTTCTGATTAATACACATATAAAAGGAGCCACTTGCTTTCTGGAGAATGTTCAAACTGTTCTTCATGGCTGACAAAACCCTGCATATCTACTTAACTTCCCAGTCTCTTCTAAAACTCTAGTTTCCATTTATGATTTTTATTTGCTAACTATTGATGACCATGAAGAGGCGTATTTGTGAACGCTAATACCGAATCTCTAAAAAAAAAAAAAAAAGGTATAAAATGAATACATTTAATGAAATGTATCTTGTTAAAATTAATAGAAAAACTTGAAATTTACATTCAACTCATAATTTATATGAGCTACAAAGGTAAAATATAAATGTTCTACTTTATAGAAAAAAAGGGGGACTAATATTTAATGAACTTAAATTATTATTACCTTTAATTTCATAAACTAGAAAATAAGTGAAATTATTTGCTAAAATTGTATATCCAGTGAGTGCTAAAGAGATTATTATTATTATTATTATTTTTGCGGTACGCGGGCCTCTCACTGCTGTGGCCTCTCCCGTTATGGAGCACAGGCTCCGGACGCCCAGGCTCAGTGGCCATGGCTCACGGGCCTAGCCGCTCCGCAGCATGTGGGGTCTTCCTGGACCGGGGCACGATCCCGTGTCCCCTGCATTGGCAGGCGGACTCTCAATCACTGCACCAACAGGGAAGCCCAAGAGAGATTATTTTTTTTTAAATCCTGTCAGATTCCAAATTTATTTACTTTTTCTAAACAACTTTATGCTTCAGATACAAGCAATGTATTTAAGAGAATTTTTTTTTGCCTTCTGTATTACCATAACACTAGACAAGGGTTTGATCTATTTAGTATATGTACTGAATTACAAATTTTCAGGAAAAAAAAATTGCATTAGCTCTATGTTACATTTTCTTGGTTTCCCATATTTTCAACAACATGAGTTTGATACCAATGTACTTCCTCTGAAACTTTATTTAAGAGTTGCATTTCAAAACATTTATCTCTGAGTACAGATTTCCCAAAGGAGACTGGTATTTGTTGTATCATGAAATGTGTATGCAATATCACATGTCTATATAAAATTAATTCCCTTAAATAGGCCCCTGTTTGTTTATTGGTTTTTCCTATTGGTTTCCTTTTTTATATTGCCCTGAGCACACTTTACCTCCTGAAGCTTTCTTAGTTACTGATGTTGTCTTCATTTTTGAACCTCTTCAGTGGCTCTTCTTTCTAATATATGTTTCAGGCTTCATATTTTCTGTTTCTCCTAATGTTGCAAACTTAATATTATTGATATATGACAGGAAATCATACATAAATGATGAAAAAAAGGTTTAGACATAATTCAGAGGGTAGATGGATGCTTTCAAAAGGACATTGATCAGGAAGTAAGAGAATCAGAATTATAATCTAGAAAGATTTCTGTGCATTGTGTAAATGGTTTGGAATGTGGCAATAGTATAGGAAAGAGTTAAGTTTGGTGTGGGAATGTGCTGAGCTAAATATTGGGACACAGAACATTGTTCATTTCATATAAGTCTATTTGAACCACATGACTTGGAGGCCTCATTCTGAAACAATCACAAATCTGTGTCTGTATTCCCTTCTGTGTTCTTAGTCTGACTGTAACTCTCACTGTTAACTGATTGTCATCTGTGAAATATGCTGCCATCAGCATTCTGCCAAAGAAAACATTTTGTCCTCAGATTAGACAGAAACCAACCAAACGCATAGTCTCTTAGCATATAAGGAATGGAGGAGGGGCGCAGTTGTGGGTTGTCTGATACAGGGTTTGTGGCAAACAGAGCTAATTTCCTGAACCAGTGCTCACTTTCAAGTCTTAAGCTGTTGCTCCTTTTTATTAAAGAGATAGCAAAAACTAAAGTAAAGGCAACTCCCATTTAACATCAGTGATCTATTCTGGAAATATGGTCTGCTTGAAGACAATAACTTAAAGACTATATTATTGTAAAAGTATACAATTATAACATGTTACATTCTACATATCAACTCAAAATTCCCAATCGATCTCTCAAATGTTGTGCAAGAATTATGATCTCAAATTTGTAAAAGCCACAGAAAATAAAGTGTGCTCTTATTTTAAGGCAAGGGGATTTTTAAGTGATACAGGCTATTTAGTAGAAAACTACCAGAAAACACATTCAAACTGAAACATATGAAAATACAATCCATCAAACTCAGGCACAGAACAAGAAAACCTATTTGCTTTCCAATAACTTTCTAACTCAAAACCAAATCTAACATAAGCAAAAATAATTTATTGGGAAGAAACTTGGCAGGTCACACAATAGTAGGAGTCTTGAAGGTTAGATTATATGAAAACTACAAAATAAGATAGCTTTGGGGCTATTAAGGTAGTTGGAGCTTGTGGAGGCTGCTTGGAAGTATTTCTTTGGCTGACAACTCAGGTTCTCTTCAGACACGTTGCTTGCTCAATATTCAAATTCCTGGAAGGTTGAGCTTCTTCTGTGTCATGTCACCCTTCTGGAGATAACAGGAGCAGTTCCCTAAATGAACAAATACTGAAGAGATAAAACAATTAAAAAAAAAATTTTCCTTTGTCATAGATTAATTGACTATAAGTATATGGGTTTATTTCTGGGCTATCTCCTGTTTCATTGATCTGTGTGTCTGTTTTTGTGCCAGTACCATACTGCTTTGATTACTGTGGCTTTATAGTATAGTCTAACATCACGGAATGTGATTCCTTCAGCTCTGTTCTTCTTTCTCAGGATTGTTTTGGCTACTCAAGATCTTTTGTGTTTCCATACGAATTTTAAAATTATTTGTCCTAGTTGTGTGACAAATGCCATTGGTATCTTGATAGGGATTGAACTGAATCTTGGTTATTATACTCATTTTAACAATATTATTCCAATCCAAGAAATGGTATATCTTTTCATCTGTTTGTGTCGTCTTCAATTTCTTTTATCGACATCTTGTAGTTTTCTGAGTACAGATCTTTTACCTCATTAGGTAGGTTTATTCCTAAGTAATTTATTCTTTTTGATGCATTGATAAATGGGATTGTTTCCTTAATTTCTCTTCTTGATAGTTTGTTACTAATGTACAGAAATGCAACAGATTTCTGTATATTAGTTTTGTATCCTGTAACTTTACCAAATGTATTGATGAGCTCTAGTAGTTTTCTGGTGGCATCTTTAGATTTTCGATGTATAGTACCATGTCTTTTGCAAACAGTGATAGTTTTACTTCTTCCTTTCCCATTTGGAGGCGAGAACATAGAGTGGAGGAAAGACAGTCTCTTCAATAACGGGTGCTCGGAAAACTGGACAGCTACATATAAAAGAATGAAATTAGAACATTCTCTAATACCATAGACAAAAGTAAACTCAAAATGGGTTAGAGACCTAAATGCAAGACAAGAAACTACAAACACAGGTGGCACACTCTGACTAAATCGTCGCAATATTTTTTGGACCTGTCTCCTCAAGCAAAGGAAATAAAAGGAAGAATAAACAAATGGGACCTAATTAAACTTAAAAGCTTTTGCACAGCAAAGGAAATCATCAACAAAATGAAGAGACAACCTACAGAATGGGAGAAAATATTTGCAAATGATATGACTGATATGGGTTTAATATCCAAAATATATAAACAGCTCATACAACTCAACATCAAAAAAAAAAACTGATTAAAAATTAGGCAGAAAATCCAAACAGACATTTTTCTAAAGAGGACATACAGATGGCCAACAGGCTTGTGAAAAGGTACTCAGCATCGCTAGTCATTAGGGGAATGAAAATCAAAACCACGATGAGATATCACCTCACACCTGTCAGAATGGCTGTCATCAAAAAACACAACATAAAAAAAAAAACAAAAAAAAAACACAACATGTTGGTGAGGATGTGGAGAACAGTGAACGTGTGTACACTGTGGGAATGTAAATTGGTGCAGCAACTGTGGAAAACAGTATGGAGAGTTTTCAAAAAACTAAAAATAAGAACTACCATATGACTCAGCAGTTCCACTCCTGGGTATATATCCAAAAGAAACCAAAAACACTAATTCAAAAAGGTATAAACATCCCAATGTTCATAGCAGCATTATTTATAATGGCCAAGGTATGGAAGCAACTTAACTGTCCATCAACAGATGAAAGATAAAGAAGATGTGTGTATGTGTAGAATACTACTCAGCCATAAAAAAGGTAAAATTTTGCCATTTGCAACAACATGGACTTACAGCTCAGGTAAAAGGCAGCACTGTCACCACTCTAATCTTTATTATTTCCTTCCTTTTACTTGTTTTGTGTTTAGTTTGCACTTATTTTTCATTTAAGGAAAACTGTTAGATTATTGATTTATTTTTTAATAATATTCATTTACAGTTGTGAAGTTTCATATAAGCACTGCTTTAGCTGTATCTCAGAACTTTTGGTGCGTTATCTCAGAGTTCAAAACAGCCATTGTTTTTGTTCATGACGATTGAGTATTATTCATCCCTGAAAAACTCAGGAACAGTCATAAACCTCCTGAGCTGGGTGAATCTGGGTCTAAGAAATAGTCTCTTGAAGACTGCAAAATCAACTGAACTCTGTTGAGGTATGATAGGAAACATCAGTTGATTTATAGCCTTGGAGATCAGGCCTCTGAAAAGAGGAATACCTGAAAGCAAAAAGGGAAATATTCATCTGTAAGTTAGGTTAAAGAACCAGGAGTTAAATCCTGAGACCCTTCATTCCAGCAGATTCCAAGAGGTTGATGGATGAAAATATTTGTATTATGCCACACTGCTCATTAATTTTTTAAGATAAGGGTGTCATTGCTCTTTGTGATGGTGTCCACAATATTGATTATCATTTGTATAGAGGAATGCATGACCCAAGCTTTTCACTAGACATACTTAGTAGTCCAGACTTTGACTTATTCAGGGAGAAATCCAGCCCATGCTTGGTCTGCTTAGTGATAAGTGCTTGGTCAAATATATGAGTTTGTTGACTTTTACTGACATCATTTCTTTAGATACTGGGGAGGAAAGCAGGTATGAGTCAATGTAGCGTTTTTATACGGATCTGGGCATTCAGATTTTAGCTTTTGGGACTAAATTGGGAAATGTTAGTATGTAGGGTTGGAGCTGATATTGAGAAAAACTGGAACAATTAAAATTTTTAAAACAAATATTTCCAATTATGTTCTGCTAACAACTTAGACAAACACTTATTGAACCTATACAAATAACTGTATTGCCATGAAGAAAAGAGTACTCAAAGTTTTCAAATTCTGGGTGGTTTGAGAGGGAGAAAAAGATAAATATTTCATTTCTGTTTATAAAAGCATAATCTGCTCAGTGTTTTGATAGCTTAAACTATAGATAGCTTAAGAGAAAAGAGAAAGTGTTTCCATATAACCAGAAAATAGAATATTAAAACATCAGCAGTATTCCAAACAATACTCATAGTCATCTTTTATTAGTTCTGAAATTCAGTACTATGTACTTAATTCTTATTCTGTTTGATCTTGGTTTAGCAATCTCGTGAACACATCTGCTTCTCCACTAGAATTCTGGAAATCCTGAGTTAATCTACAGTGTTTTCTTAAACTTATTTATTAAATGCCATCAGAAGTACTGTGCCAAAGAGTACCTGACTAGCATAGTCATTTTCTAACAGTCTCTGAGATAGTCAGTTTTGTTAAAGCAAAGCTCTCTACTGTAGTTGATTTGCAGGTACTTTCAGGGAAGCATCAAAGTAAAACAAACAACTGTCTGCAGATGACAAAAAGATCTAAAAATCTAAAATCACTGTGGTTGGCTTACTGATGATAACTTTCAAAAGTGACAGATCTAATGAGAATTCATTACTGGAATAATGTAATTGATAAGAATTTTTTTTGTTTCTGTGACACACAAAACAAGCTAAAGTCAATCAAAACAAGATTTGGACAAAAATATCTCTAAACATAATGAATATCTATTTTCAAAGAACAGAATCTAACTTATGAAAATAGTTGAACATAATATCGTTACAGGGAAAAAAAATCTGATGTATAATAGTACAGGGACATAATGTATCATGAATATAGCAAGAATATATCAAGATTATTTCAAGAATATATTAAGATTATCAAGTAAAAAGATGCACTAAGTCTGGAGACAGTCCTAAACATCTGTATATTAATAAAACTTTATAAGTAAGTGATGTGAAATCCCTGATTGAAAACAACTAGAATATATTGGATTCAATGTAATTAGCAAAATTGTGACCAAATTAATATTTCAAAAGCAACTGAAATTATGACTGATCACACTAAACTCTTGTCTAATATCAGGCATAGTAGTACCAGGACTCTGATAAATAGAAGCATGTCATAGACAGCCAGTGCGGTGAAAAATCTCTAGAAACCTCATATGATTTCTGCAGTATTTAATAACATTTTAGAAATCCAGATTTAGCCAGGAAACGGTAATATCCTCTTCTTATTTGACAACACTTTCCCTACAATTCATGTCAAATAAACCTACTTATTTCTAGCATCTGTTTTTAAAAGGTGGAAGAACACGTCCTTTGTGATATTCTCAGGAGTCCCTGGGAACTCTCAAAGTGCAAAAGATATCATTTAGGGTTTGATTTGGGGAAGGCAAAATATCAAAAGTTGTCAGGAGGTTTCAGCATTTGAGTAAATAGGATCATGAATTAGTGAGAAACACCATTTTGGCTACCTATTTGAACAAGTGCTAGTAAAATAATTTAAAAGTAAACACAGAAGGTAACATGATCTTAAAGAACCTTAGTTCTTTCAAAAGCTAGCATATTTTGTTTACTTAAGTAATTATTGGCATGAAAAAAGTCAACATAAAACACAGAAAATTTATTCTTATTAAAACACAGAATCTTTGCTTCCTAAGAAGATTAATCAGGGGGTAGAGAAAACTGTTTTGCATCCTCTTATTGAGAGCAGACTAATAATGTAAGAAAAACTATTTAACAGAAAACCAAATTTTACTTTTGCATTATTATATTTAAAACTGAAGATATTTTTTTAAAACGCTTATGAATAAATTTCAGCTAGCTATGACCGTGACAAATAAAATTTCCTTTCCGTGAACTTCCTACAACTTTCTTTATCCATTCTGGTATCATCCTACACTTTTTTCTTTCTTGTTCTGAAAACAACCAGTCATTCTACTTCAGGACATAATTACTCTCTTTAGCAAAACACACCCTGCATATCTTACATAAACAATTGTTCTTCTGCTCTTACTATAGTCTTATTCACATGTTAATTATGACTTTTACTCACAGTAATTTGTTTCATAGAGAAAACAAGGATGTGAATAATTTTAACTGTTTATCATGCGCCATTGTTTTGCACAGGTTTGCAGAGCTTGTGAACATATAATACATATCACAACTTTTTATAGCCATATACTTCCTTAGAATACAACTTTGAGAAACTGAGGAATATGGCAAAAATAAATACATTAACAGACATAATCATATATAGAACCTCTCTGTACCCTATAAAAATAAGAGGCAAAAGTACATACACTTAATATTACGCTTACTAATTCATATTTTAGTATTTTATCTTAGAAATTATATACTTAATATTCACTAGCTAACTTAACGTAGCATAAGTCTAAGATTTTATCTGAAGACTTGAAACTGTCTTCAAGATGACATACTAAAACCAAATTTGTTTGAATAAAGTCACAATGATTCAATTTAGTAAACACAAATTTACATTTTTCATAATTTTACATATCTAGTAGATGTAATGCAGCTGTATAAGTTTAGGAAGAAGATACACAAGTACAATAAAAGCATATACTTATACTACACCCTGGTAACTCAGAAAACAGCTATTTCAATTAAACCAATACTTGAAACTAGTTTTGTTTGCCAAAGATTTGTCTAAATTTTGTGCAATTGAGTTCTTAAACTCTTAGTTTTTAATAAGAAGTAATTTTTGCCACATTGAAAGTATTGAAAGATTAATTTCCTTAATTATCTGGAAATTTTAGGAATATTCATTTTATATGATGACTCATTCTTCTGCAAGATCAAATCTGCTGAGCTTCTCTAGTGAATTCGTCTAACTTCAGTTGTACTTTTTAACTCTGAAATTTCCATTTGGCTCTTTTTTTATAATTTCTGTCTCTTAATTGATTCTCTTTATTTGATGAGACATTGCCATCCTGTCTTCCTTTAGTTATAGCCATGCTTTCCTTTCGTTCTTTAAAAAATTTGTAATGACTGCTTTGACATCCTTGTCCCTTAAATCCAATAACTGATCCCTCTCACAAGAAGTTTCATGAGTACTGCCTTGTTTTCTGTGTGTGGTAACTAGCCACTTATGATACTGATTCTCACCCACTGCTTCAGTCTGTTTTGTTGATGTTGTTTGTTTATTTGTTTAGTGCCTTGGCTGGACTATTATAATGAAGTCTATTTTCCCCTCAATGTTAAGTCTCTGGTATCGCTCGCAGAGGATGCTGCCTCGTGGTTCTGCACAGTCATTCTTCGGTGGCAGTGGTTTTAGCAGGACTGTCTTTGTCTCTTTCCCTGCTCTTTCTGTTGAACCATCTGCCTGTGTTGGTATCACACCTAGTTTTTAGTTTCTAATATTTGGCCACTGATTGTTACTCAAAAGATACTGTGTGGCACAAAACCATCTGATCTAAGTAAACTTCAGCTTCCTTTGCAGAGAGGTCGTTTTTGTAGGAAAGTCTTTGAAGTTTTGTTTTGTTTTGTTTTGTTTTTTTCTTGACTTAGGAGACCTCTTATGAGTTCCTTCTTTTCTTGGTTTTCTCTAGTAAACTAGCTAGCCTTTGTCTTAGGTATAGCTCTTAATTGTACCATCAAAATCACCATCATTTTCAATAGTGCATTTAGGTTTGAATTTCCCAACACTCTTTCAAATAGTCGCTTGGGGACAACTTCATAGTTCTCTGTTTTAATGGAATGACACTCTTCCTGGGCAAAATCTCAGAGCCACTGCTCTGGAGCTAGGAGTGGGGACAGTGACCTGCTGGACTTGGAGGTGACCCTGGCTTTAGGAGCAGGGCACTAGGTGTGGATAATAGCCCCTAGTTTTCTCAGCTGCCCTCTCTTGGCATGGAACCTGTACTCTACAAGGAGCTGGGTCTTGATATTCTCAATATTCTCCTGATGGCAGGAGTCAAACTTCTGCCGTATCAGTGTGGGTTGGGTAGAGGAAGGAAGCCTTCAATCTCTCAACAGCAATCCCCAGGTGTTTGTTTGTTTGTTTGTTTGTTTTTGTGGTACGCTGGCCTCTCACTGCTGTGGCCTCTCCCGCTGCGGAGCACAGGCTCCGGACGCGCAGGCTCAGCGGCCATGGCTCACGGGCCCAGCCGCTCCGCGGCACGTGGGATCTTCCTGGACCGGGGCACGAACCCGTGTCCCCTGCATCGGCAGGCGGACTCTCAACCACTGCACCACCAGGGAAGCCCCAATCCCCAGGTGTTTATCCTCTACAACTTGGAGCGGGGGGCACGAGTAATGCTGGCAGCCTGTCCCTTTTGGTGTTTTTTGACTGGGAGCTGAGGGGAAAGGGAGTCCTATTCATTTGGTCACATTTACCCAGATTGGATTGTCTGTCTTTGTGCTGAGATGGAAGTGGGAAGGGAGCCTGGGCTCATGGCTTAAGTACCAAAGACTCTCTTTGTTTGTACGGAGATTTAATAAATTTTCTGGAATAAATGTTTCTTCACATGTGGTATTCTCTTAAAATACTTTCAGAAATTTTAAATGATTGATTTTTCTTAGTTTTCATCAGTGTTGGTTGTCTCCTAGGGGGCAGATCTGCACAAATCTTCACATTGCCATTCTGAAGGTGGAAGTCTAACAAAGTTGCCTATATTTTCTCTAATGATAAGTCAGGTGGGACTGTTTTTAAGAGTTGATTTCTTTGCAAATGGAAGAACTCCCTTTTCAGACTATGTAGTTTGAAATCCAAACAAATCCAAATTTGACCACTCATGTCAACATGTCTCTCTCATACAGTGTGTCTTGTGATATTACCTTATAGTTAATAATCTTGCACAGTCTGGTGGATTTTTATTATGTCATTCTAGCTAAATTAGAGCTATGTTCCACATAATTCTTTTACCTGCATTGTTCCCAGACATCCTGGTCCCCAAACAACAAAGATTTGGGAGGCAGAAGTAAATCAACAGCCACATTATGTTTATATTGACATGATGATAAATTCAGCAGGCACTGTTTCAGTTAACACATGAATTCTCTTATCTGCTGGCTCACTCTGTTGGTGAGAGGCAACAGCAAAGCTTGAAGCTTATCCAGCTTCCTCCAGAGCTGCCTCTAGCTTCTATGACTGCTGGACCACGTGCATACTTAGTTCTGTGATGAGATGTGCACACTTCTCCTTCAGGATGCCACCATCATTGAAGTTGGAGGTTTAAAGACGATGAGATACTGATGTGGGTTGCACTCTGTCCTATGTGAGTTATAGCTTGAACCTGTAGGTTCTAGTTTGTCCTTATTTTTCTTATTTCATACCATCTTTCCTTCTTGACTGCCTGCCTGTAGACTTCAGGCTCTAACTCCCCAGATGCAAAGACAGTAGCCTTACATATATAACAGAAACTGTTCAGAAAGCTCTAATAATCGTTTAAAATCAAATCTTGTTTTATTTATATCATAATATAGGAATAATGCATGGAAAAATATTTTGTTTTCACGTAACACCTTTTTTTCTGATCAAACCCTACCGATATACATAAATTTGAAGGAAAAAATCATAGACTGATTGGAACCAGTTTCATTATGAGAAAACGTGATCTCTCCTTAAGGTTTAATTTTTTTTTTTTTTTTTTTACCTTCTCAGCATATAGGGATTGGTAGTAAACATAAAATTATAAGGTTATATCTAACATTTTGGCTAGATGAGTTCATCACTTCAATTTTGAAGTATTAACTAAATATAATTCTACACTGTGGGGAGCATTCTACCTACAGAAGACTATCGTCATGTATTTGCATGTGTTTTTTTTTTTTTTAACATCTTTATTGGAGTATAATTGCTTTACAATGGTGTGTTAGTTTCTGCTGTATAACAAAGTAACTCAGCTATACATATACATATATTCCCGTTTCTCCTCTCTCCCACCCTCCCAATCCCACCCCTCTAGGTGGTCACAAAGCACCGAGCTGATCTCCCTGTGCCATGCAGCTGCTTCCCACTAGCTATCTATTTTACATTTGGTAGTGCATATATGTTTATTATGGTAAAGAGAGATAAGATCCTTTAGCTATCTATTTTACATTTGGTAGTGCATATATGTTTATTATGGTAAAGAGAGATAAGATCCTTTCACTGTGAGAGTAAATGCCTCCTGAAACCATGAAATCACCTCTGTGGCAGATTCACAGTGGTCTAGTATAATTTATATGAACTCATGCCTAATTGCCTCCTTTCTGTTTTTTTCCAAAGTGCAGCAGTGATATTAAGTTAAAGAATATTCTGAGTATACTTAGGCATTGATGATAGTAGCAGTCTACTTTTTAATTTATATTGGATTACCTTTCAGAAACCTTGGAATTCTGTCTCTCTGCCTGTCCTTGTCTCATAGACACAGACTTAGACAGTAAACCATAACATGCAGTTGCTGGATCAGAATAATTAAGAAAGATCCTATAAGACTTATCCATTGTCTGATCATCCTTCTCAAGTTCTATTACCTTTCTCGCATAAAATATTACTTGTGAAACCTGTTCAGTTCTTAATGATACAGTTTTGTGGTGGTGGACATCTCTCCCTTCTTTGAGAAAAATCTCATACTATTTCTCATAGCTCAATTTTGCTGACTTTTATCTTCTCTTTTCCAAATATATTTTGGCTTATCTGTATATGACATGTCATATATACGAGGTAAACTGACTTGGTTGGCAAACATTTGGTTCTTAATCATCAATTCTATTTTCATTTTTCTCCAAAGCCAAGGATAATAGTGTTACTAGCACCTTTGTTTGTAAATAACAACCAAAAAACAAATCTAAAACAACAACAAGTGTACATCAGCAGGAGAATGTGTAAATGTATTGTTTAGTATTAACACATTGGGCTAGTATTTAATCATGAAAAGGATTAAAACCACAGCCAAGACCTGAATTGGTAAATATCACAAATCTAAAATCCTAAATATAATGTTTCTTGGAAGGACAATTTGCAGAAAAAATACACAAATATGATTCCATTTATATAAAGAAATATCTGTATCTTTGGTTAAAAAAAGATATACCAATATGCAAAAATTCAGGGTAAGAGGTACCTTGTAAGGGAAATGAGGAATCTGAAATTAAACATGTGCACACAGGGATTACACAGGTTTGGTATGGTTCTATTTCTTAACCTAATTTGAGAGTAGGCATATTCATTTTCATCTTAGTTGTAAACCACACATAAATATTACATGTATCATTTTCTATTTATGATTTATTTCATAATAATGTTAAAACAGTATGCTATATCATACCTCTTAATAGAAATATAATGGTTTGCTAATATCAGAAGCTGATAGGAATTTGGAGAAATGTGAGCAGTTAAATGAACCAAGCCAATACACCCATTATTGTACTTTATGGATGCTGTGTTTCAATATAACCATATAGGCTTAATTATCATTTCTTTAGTAATCATTTTTAATTGTAAAAATTATCCCTATATAATAAAATAAATCTTGAGTTTTCATCCATGAAGAACATTATTATGTTATTTTGATTATGGATACAAATATAGGACTTCTTTAAAGGGAAAAAAAATGTATGTACTACCTAACATCAGTTTGGGGAAAAAATAATATTTTGAGTAATTTTTCATAGTTACTTAAAGTGTACAACTGTTGTAACATTGTCACCAGGGCAACAATTAAAGGCATGTGGAAAATAATATCAGACTATTTTAAGTTATATGGAATTGCAAGTATGTAAGCTATTACCCATGCTAGCCTTATAAAAATAATTTTATCCCAAAGCACTAAAAGCAATAATGAATGAGTTGGAGCTGCCAAAAATATTTTTGTATTTTACTGAAACTACTGGAGTTTTGAACTTTAAATATCATAATAGCAGATGATAGCAATGTTCAGTCTGTGATCACTTCTGATGCCTTTACCATTTTCATGCACTTGGACCTCTGGTGAGCTTTCAGTCTCAACAGCTAACCACTGCATCTCTTTATCAGAGACTTTGTCCTAGCCTCCCAGATCACTGTGCTCCCATATACTGAAAGTCTGAAGTGACTGGGAATTCATGTTCCCAACAACCCTAACTGATATGTGATGGGCATAAATATTCTACCTTCCTTGCCCCTGATTAGCACAGTTTATGTGGGATCTACATTGTCTCTAAAACTCCAATGCCAAATTCATTTACCACCTGTGAAACTTTGCTCTTGCACCTTTGCTTGAGCTCTGTAGCTTCTAAGCCTCACTTCTTCTCTCTCATAGTACCACACCCACCTCAGTCCCAGAATATTTCTTACGCACTGCCAAATAAATCCTTGTTTCAGCTTTTGCTTCTAGGGAACTTAAGCTGAAACAGCTGGCTCTGGAAGTGCTTCTGGGTAGCAGACTGTCAGGATGGGATTTTGGAGTTGGATCCCTCTCTGGTTAAATTACAATAAGGGGAATACTGTTCATAGTAAGTAGAGTGTTAAACAATACTGCTGCTATCCTGTAGCATTATATAGTACATTGCTAAGACTGCCTGTAGGTAGTTTGGATGGGATTCCTGTTGAAGGGGATCTGCTGGTTTGCAAAAAAGAAAAAAAAAAAATCTCACATTGGATAGATATGAGAAAATAGCAACTAAAAAGATTATGGAGTTAGTTGGGTTTTGCTAAGTTCCTTTGGTACCCTGAATAAGGAAAACTAAGCAATCAAGTCAATTACCAACTCAGGTCATAATGAGTATGTCAAAATGCCTCCATGAAAACATCTAAAGGAACTTTATTATAAGGTTAGCAAACTAGAGAGGAGGCAAACTTTGAAACTTTAGCAAATCACGTGTTGCCTAAGTCAGGCTCTGTAGACCAAGGGAGATGTTAAGAGATGCTGTTATGATCCTGGGCTCCCTGTCAGGAGAGGAGATGGAATTCTGGGAAGGTTGAGGCCACGTGGCAGCATATAATTGACTGCAGGCAAAACAGGCATAATTACCCTAACAGACTCAGATGGAAATCATAGGACATGACCCATAGAGAACACTATAACAAGGGCCAGTTGGCCACCAAGTTCCTTGGGAGGTTATGGATTGAAAGCTGAAAATATCAGTTGATACAGTTGATTTTAAAAAGTGGATGATGAGAAGGCCAATAGCTACCCCAGTGGAAAATCACAGTTGCTCACACATTACCTTATGTCTGAGACATTTCTCAGACCAGAGACAATTAATTGAAGAGGCTAATATCGCTTGAAGGATCATGACATGACACAAAGTGTGTGTAATAGTAATTTCCCTAGTTCTTATTCCAAGGGATGTATGGCCATTCACTTGAGTACACGGGAAAGAGAAATACAAGAGATTTTACAAGAGGTTTTTACCAGCTTTTACAAGAGGTTTTTAGCATTTCAAGCAAGTTAGCATTGATAACCAGGGATTGCCATTTGCATGGAGGTGTATAAAAGCTAGATAGTAAGTGGAATCAGGGCCAAATGTGTCTCTCTGTAGTTAACAGTGCACCTAAGGTAGCCGTGTCCTAGTCCTCAAGCTTATATTTAAAATGGATATACTTAGCACCTAGAACAAGCTCAATTATTTCCTTGAACACTGGAATAAGGCTTCTTGAAACTTCCACCTCTGCCCAAGATTGTAAATCAGAAGCAGTGCCAAACATTGAGTTAAAAGCCAGATATTAATGACATTTTGAAAACTATAAAAGCTCATGGGAGGAGCTTCAAGATGGTGGAAAAGTAAGACGTGGAGATCACCTTCCTCCCCACAAATACATCAGAAATACATCTACATGTGGAACAAACCCTACAGAACACCTACTGAATGCTGGCAGAAGACCTCAGACCTCCCAAAAGGCAAGAAATTCCCCACATACCTGGGTAGGGCAAAAGAAAAAATGAAAACATGGAGACAAAAGAATAGGGACGGGACCTGCACCAGTGGGAGGGAGCTGTGAAGGAGGAAAGGTTTCCACACACTAGAAGCCCCTTCGCGGGTGGAGACTGCAGGTGGCGGAGGAGGGTAGATTCAGCCCCACGGAGGGGAGTGCAGCCACAGGGGTGCGGAGGGCAAAGCAGAGGATCAGTGCTGACCAGCATTCACCAGCCCGAGAGGCTTGTATATCTCATCCGCCAGGGCAGGCGGGAGCTTGGAGCTGAGGCTCGAGCTTCAGAGGTCAGATCCCAGGGAGAGGACTGGGGTTGGCTGCGTGAACACAGCCTGAAGGGGCTAGTGAGCCACAGCTAACCGGGAGGGAGTCTGGGAAAAAGTCTGGAGCTGCCTAAGAGACAAGAGACTTTTTCTTGCCTCTTTGTTTCCTGGTGCGCGAGGAGAGGGAATTCAGAGCGCCGCTTAAAGGAGCACCGTCCAGAGACGGGCACTATTAAGACCGGCTATCAGCGTGGACCACAGAGATGGGCATGAGATGCTGCGGACCACAGAGACGGGCATGAGATGCTCAGGCTGCTGCTGCCGCCACCAAGAAGCCTGTGTGCAAGCACAGGTCACTGTCCACACCTCCCCTCCCGGGAGCCTGTGCAGCCCGCCACTGCCAGGGTCCCGTGATCCAGGGACAGCTTCCCTGGAAGAACACATAGCACGCCTCAGGCTGCTGCAACGTCACCCTGGCCTCTGCTGCCACAGGCTTGCCCCACCTCTGTACCCCTCCCTCCCCCCGGCATGAGTGAGTCAGAGCCACAGAAGCAGCTGCTCCTTTAACCCCATCCTGTCTGAGTGAAGAACAGACGCCCTAAGGTGACCTACACACAAAGGTGGGGACAAATCCAAAGGTGAACACTGGGAGCTGTGTGACCAAAGAGGAGAAAGGGAAATCTCTCCCAGCAGCCTCAGGAACAGCGGATTAAATCTCCATAATCAACTTGCTGTACCCTGCATCTCTGGAATACATGAATAGACAACGCATCATCCAAAATTGAAGGGCTGAACTTTGTGAGCAACGATATATATGTTATTTTCCCTTTTCTCTTTTTGTGAGTGTGTATGTGTATGCTTCTGTGTGTGATTTTGTCTGTGTAGCTTTGCTTTTACCATTTGTCCTAGGGTTCTGTCTCTCCATTATTTTTTTTTTTTTAGTATAGTTTTTAGCACTTGTTATCATTGGTGGATTTGTTTTTTAGCTTGGTTGCTCTCTTCTTTTTCTCTTTCTTTTATTACTTTTAAAATTATTTTATTTTTAATGTATTTTGATTTTTTTATTTTAATTTCCTTCCTTCCTTCCTCCCTCCCTCTCCCTTTTTTCTGAGCCATGTGGATGACAGGGTCTTGGTGCTCCGGCCTGGCATCAGGGCTGTGCCTCTGTGGTGGGAGAGCCAAGTTCAGGACGTTGGTGCACCAGAGACCTCCCAGCTCCACGTAATATCAAACGGCGAAAATCTCCCAGAGGTCTCCATCTCAACTCCAAGACCCAGCTCCACTCAACGACCAGCAAGCTACAGTGCAGGACACCCTATGCCAAACAACAAGCAAGACAGGAACACAGCCCCACCCATTAGCAGAGAGGCTGCCTAAAATCATAATAAGGTCACAGACACCCCAAAACCCACCACCAGATGCAGACCTGCCCACCAGAAAGACAAGATCCAGCCTCATCCACCAGAACACAGGCACTAGTCCCCTCCACCAGGAAGCCTACACAACCCACTGAACCAACCTTAGCCACTGGGGGCAGACACCAAAAAAAACGGGAACTACAAACATGCAGGATATGAAAAGGAGACCGCAGACACAGTAAGTTAAGCAAAATGAGAAGACAGAGAAACACACAGCAGATGAAGGAGCAAGGTAAAAGCCCACCATACTTAACAAATGAAGAGGAAATAGGCAGTCTACCTGAAAAAGGATTCAGAATAATGTTAGTAAACACAATCCAAAATCTTGGAAATAGAATGGAGAAAATGCAAGAAATGTTTAACAAGGACCTAGAAGAACTAAGGAGCACATAAACAATTATGAACAACTCTGGAAATGAAATTAAAAATTCTCTATAAGGAGTCAATACCAGAATAACTGAGGCAGAAGAACAGATAAGTGACCTGGAAGATAAAATAGTGGAAATAACTACTGCAGAGCAGAATAAAGAATAAAGCATGAAAAGAATTGAGGACAGTCTCAGAGACCTCTGGTACAATATTAAATGCACCAACATTCAACTTATAGGGGTCCCAGAAGAAGAAGAGGAAAAGAATGGGACTGAGAAAATATTTGAAGAGTTTATAGTTGAAAACTACCCTAATATGGGAAAGGAAATAGTTAATCAAGTCCAGGAAGCATAGAGAGTCCCATACAGGATAAATCCAAGGAGAAAAACACCAAGACACATATTAATGAAACTATCAAAAATTAAATACAAAGAAAAAATATGAAAAGCAGCAAGGGAAAAACAACAAGTAACGTACAAGGGAATCCCCATAAGGTTAACAGCTGATCTTTCAGCAGAAACTCTGCAAGCCGAAAGGGAGTAGCAGGACATATTTAAAGTGATGGAAGGGAAGAACCAACAACCAAGATTACTCTACCCAGCAAGGATCTCATTTATATTTGAAGGCGAAATTAAAAATTTTACAGACAAACAAAAGCTAAGAGAATTCAGGACCACCAAACCAGCTTTCCAACAAATGCTAAAGGAACTTCTCTAGGCAGGAAACACAAGAGAAGGAAAAGACCTACAATAACAAACCCAAAACAATTAAAATGGTAATCAGAACATACATATTGATAATTACCTTAAATTTAAACGGATTAAATGCTCTAACCAAAGACATAGACTGGCTGAATGGATACAAAAACAAGACCTGTATGTATGCTGTCTACAAGAGACCCATTTCAGACCTAGGTTCACATAAAGACTGAAAGTGAGGGGTTGGAAAAAGATATTCCATGCAAATGGAAACCAAAAGTGCTGGAGTAGCAATTCTCAAATCAGGCAATATAGACTTTAAAACAAAAACTATTACAAGAGACAAAGAAGGACACTGCGTAATGATCAACAGATTAATCCAAGAAGAAGATACACCAGTTGTAAGCATTTATGCATCCAACATAGGAGCACCTCAATACATAAGGCAAATTCTAACAGCCATAAAAGGGGAAATTGATAGTAACACAAACATAGTAGTGGACTTTAACACGCCACTTTCACCAATGGACAGATCATCCAAAATGAAAATAAATAAGGAAACATAGGTTTAAATGATACATTAAACAAGATGAACTTAATTGATATTTATAGGACATTCCATCCAAAAACAACAGAATACACTTTCTTCTCAAGTGCTCATGGAACATTCTCCAGGATAGATCATATCTTGTGTCATATATCAAGCCTTGGTAAATATAAGAAAGTTGAAATTGTATCAAGTATCTTTTCTGACCACAATGCTATGAGACTAGATATTAATTACAGAAAAAAATCTGTAAAAAATAAAAACACATGGAGGCTAAACAATACACTACTTAATAACCAAGAGATTGCTGAGGAAATCAAAAGCTACTTAGAAACAAATGAAAATAGAAACACGATGACCCAGAACCTACGGGATGCGGCAAAAGCAGTTCTAAGAGGGAAGTTTATAGCAATACAATCCTACCTTAAGAAACAAGAAACATCTCAAATAAACAACCTAACCTTACAACTGAAGCAATTAGAGAAGGAAGAACAAAAAAACTCCAAAGTTTGCAGAAGGAAAGAAATCATAAAGATCAGATCAGAAATAAATGAAAAAGAAATGAAGGAAACAATAGCAAAGATCAATAAAAGTAAAAGCTGGTTCTTTGAGAAGATAAACAAAATTGATAAACCATTAGCCAGACTCATCAAGAAAAAAAGGGAGAAGACTCAAATCAATAGAATTAGAAATGAAAAAGGAGAAGTAACAACTGACACTGCAGAAATACAAA